>CAIGQV010017532.1:1756395-1769058 GCA_903798115.1 Danio jaintianensis
TCCACCTGGCGCTCTTGTTTGAAACTAGTTTATCTTATTAGATTGACAGACTTGACCCTAAAAGCACATTCGATTCAGAAGTGATGAGCTTATTCCATTTGCGTAATCTGTGTCTCACGACTTTCATTGGAAAATATCATTTGTTTAATGTAATAACAGTTATTAATAGTAATAAAGAAAAACAACCTCCCTTACTGTTGCCTGTGGTATTTTTCTTAATGGAGCTGTTTACATCAGTCTCTGTGAATCAGAGTTATTGTTAACGCCCATAGGTTACATATTTAGCATAAAATTTAGCATTATTACACTGATTATCAACCTCACGTCATTTCTTTTATATTTGTTTGAGTGTGATAGGAAGTGAAGGTAATGCATCTGCCATATTTCACCCTAAAAACAAGAGAAAGACTTTTAAATAACAATTATAAATCAAGTCCCATTTATTCATGTTAGCTATTACATTTTGTTACAACTGTTAAGCAACATTTAGTAATATATTTATCATTATTATGCTAGTTGATATTAAACCCTTCTTCAACTTGTTAGCTGAGGTTTATTAAATAAGGTAATACAGATGTATCTTTTATTTTTAATAATGTATCAGTAAATGTTAACATGATTAACTATGATCAATAAATGCTCTAGAAGTATTTTAGTTGTTAACTAATGTCATTAATGTATGTTAATATATTATTTTATTTTTTTATTTGTAAAGTGTTAGTGAAATTACTTTTAATCTATATTATTTACTGTATTATATATATATAATAAAGCATATTTTCCTCTAATTCTAATTTCTTGTTTCTTAATTTTTACATTTTTAGTTGTAGGCTTATAAGTATAAGAGCTTAACTGTAGATGCATGTTCGCGTTATGAAGCCTGTGAATCATGACATGAAATTATAGTCAGAAAAATATACACTCACCGGCCACTAGGTACACCTGTCCAACTGCTTGTTAACGCAAATTTCTAATCAGCCAATCACATGGCAGCAGCTCAATGCATTTAGGCATGTAGACATGGTCAAGACGATCTGCTGCAGTTCAAACCGAGCATCAGAATAGGAAAGAAAGGTGATTTAAGTGACTTTGAACATGGCACGGTTGTTGGTGCCACACGGGCTGGTCTGAGTATTTCAGAAACTGCTGATCTACTGGGATTTTCACGCACAACCATCTCTAGGCTTTACAGAGAATGGTCCAAAAAAGAGAAAATATCCAGTGAGCGGCAGTTCTGTGGGCGCAAATGCCTTGTTGATGCCAGAGGTCAGAGCAGAATGGCCAGACTGGTTCGAACTGATAGAAAGGCAACACTAACTCAAATAGCCACTCGTTACAACCGAGGTATGCAGAAGAGCATCTCTGAAAGGACAACACGTCCAACCTTGAGGCGGATGGGCTACAGCAGCAGAAGACCACACCGGGTGTCACTCCTGTCAGCTAAGAACAGGAAACTGAGGCTACAATTTGCACAGACTCACCAAAATTGAACAATAAAAGATTGTAAAAACGTTGCCTGGTCTGATGAGTCTCGATTTCTGCTGCCACATTCGGATGGTAGGGTCAGAATTTGGCGTCAACAACATGAAAGCATGGATCCATCCTGCCTTGTATCAACCGTTCAGGCTGGTGGTGGTGGTGTAATGGTGTGGGGGATATTTTCTTGGCACACTTTGGGCCCATTAGTACCAATTGAGCATCGTGTCAACGCCACAGCTTACCTGAGTATTGTTGCTGATCATGTCCATCCCTTTATGACCACAGTGTACCCATCTTCTGATGGCTACTTCCAGCAGGATAACGCGCCATGTCATGAAGCGCGAATCATCTCAGACTGGTTTCTTGAACATGACAATGAGTTCACTGTACTCAAATGGCCTCCACAGTCACCAGATCTCAATCCAATAGAGCACCTTTGGGATCTGGTGGAACGGGAGATTTGCATCATGTGCAGCCGACAAATCTGCAGCGACTGTGTGATGCTATCACATCAATATGGACCAAAATCTCTGAGGAATTTTCCAGTAACTTGTCGAATCTATGCCACGAAGGATTAAGGCAGTTCTGATTGCAAAAGGGGGTCCAACCCGGTAGTAGTAAGGTGTACCTAATAAATTGGCCGGTGAGTTTAAATACTGTATATTGATCTATCATTTATGGGTCTCACATTTGTTTATTCCGAGGTCCAAACTAAGCAGAAACTATGCAATTTGGCCAAACAGTATGACGAAATTCTGATGTAATGTAAATCTGTGATATATTTATAATTTAAAATGCATTTAAGTTTTCGTTGTCGCTTTTTTGTCCCTGCAATGTCTTAATAAGGTGCTTAGCTGTATATTTAAAGCTTTATTATTGTGTTGGATAAAACATATATAGCTATGCATACGATGGGGATTCATGTACAAATGAACATTTACCAAATTCCCATTGTATCATATTGGATTCTCTTTATTTTAACACGATTTTCCTGTATTCAGAAACGCCTTTTGTGATCATAACTGCAATCAAGTTTGCATCATCCCCACTTTTTTCAGGAAAATAATGGCAAATGTAAAAATCTTTCTGATTCATTTATAGCTTTCAGCTCTTCCAAAAGTCCTTGCTCTGCCATTTCAACAAAATATCAACTATGCCAGTCTTCTAGATAATGTAGCCTTGGCGACATTCAAATCAGCACAATACACTACAGCGATAGTCAAATTATCTCAATTTGCAGGAGACAAAACACATGCATGTTTTCAACAAATGTTTCAAAACTTATGCCTCATTCACACCAGCAGAGATTGTGTAGCTCTACAGCACGGAGAATACAACCGGCCTCTTAGCGAGCGGAGAGAGGATCACGTGAGCTCTACTGGTGCTCCTATTGGCTGTCGCTCAAGAAAGTCGCTCTTCATTTGCATAAAGTTGAAGGATTCTCAACTTTGTAGCTTCGCTCGACACGCCCAACGGTCGCTGCCGCGCACGTAGACGGAGGTCGCCAGGAGTCGCTCACTCTCCGTTGAAATGTATGGTCGCTTGTCGCTTTGCCGCTACGAGTTGCTCGTAGTGTGTAGTAGTTGCACTGTAAAAAATGCTGGGTTTCACACAATCCCTTTATGCCACCGCAATGCAAAACTATTAAGTTAACTTAATGGTTTTTACAATTTTAAGTTGTTTGAACATAAAACAATTAAGCTGTCCCACAAAAACTCGAATTTCAGCTAATTTTAATTAAGTGGTTAGAACAAGCAGCAAAAATATATTTTAAATTATCATTTGTTAAAAAAAGTGCTTTATTATTTATTTCTCATCTCTTTTTAGGATGATTTATGACTTGTTTTTTATATACAGTTGAAGTCAAACTTTTTTAGCCCTCCGGTGAATTATTTTTCTTTTTCAAATATTTCCCAAATGATGTTTAACAGAGCAAGGAATATTTCACAGTATTTGCGATAATATATTTTTTTCTGGAGAAAGTCTTATTTGTTATATTTCGGCTAGAATTAAAGCAGTCAATATTATTAGCCCCCTTAAGCAATATATATATTTTAATAAAAAAAAGACATAAATAAAAAAAAAAATATATATATATATATACACACATATACATACAGGAGGGCTAATAATTCTGACTTCAACTGTATATAGATGCAGCCCATACTACTGTACCACAACATGATTTGTGTTTGCCGCTGTTTTGAAGCCAGGATGAATGAAACTAATCCTATTTTACCTCCACACAAGTGGCACGGCACTGTTTACGGATAGCCAGCATAGTTTTCGTCAATGAAAAACATGCATTGTGCCCAAACGTATTGTTCACAGCTGCTTTGGTACAGTGGTTTGAATGAAGCCAAAATGCTCAAAATAAAGCTCCTCTGTTAGCGCGTGGCAGGCTGATGCCATTCATCAGATTACAGCAAGCAATTCCTGCCGTTTAGGAAAAGTGGCATGGTCATGTGACAGCCAGAAAGGACAGTCATTATGTTGTGGTTGTTAATTATAACCGCCTGACCCGGGTTCAACTAGGGCTGCGCAATATGTCAACATATATCGTATTGACAAAATAAAAAGTCTGTCGATTCATATTATTTCGTGGTGTCGCAAAATACATTTAGATGAGCAATTTGGATGCAGGGGGTGGCACGGTGGCTCAGTGGTTAGCACTGTCGCCTCACAGCAAGAAGGTCGCTGGTTCGAGTCCCGGCTGGGTCAGATAGTATTTCTGTGTGGAGTTTGCATGTTCTCCCCGTGTTCGCGTGGGTTTCCTCCGGGTGCTCCGGTTTCCCCCACAGTACAAAGACATGCACTATAGGTGAACTGGATAGCAAAATGGTTAAAGTTGCAAGCTTTAAAAGTACTATGTTTACAATTTGTGTTTTATTTATCAATATTTTATGTTGGGCCTCAATATAAAAAGAGTTTTGTATTTCATTTATATTTATTCTGTTAATCAAACATATCTGATTTATTGTCATGACATAAATCAGTTATTTTAAAAGTAGCTGAAAATTGCATTTGTCTAGGAAATGTTGTCGCAAAAAATTATCAGAATCACAATTAGTTTTTAAAGGTCCCGTGAAGTTCTTTGAAATGTGCATTTTTATTCGATGTTTGACGTAATCTCAACCGAAACACAAAGAGAGGGTGGGACATAGTGTAGCTCCTCCCTTTTTTATAAAACAACCAATAGCGTTTTGCTTTATGACAGCTCTGCTAGTGAGAGTTGTTGAGCTCAACCGCATCAAATGTGAAGTGTCTTGAAGGGGGCGGGGCATGTCAGACACTAAAGAGCATTTGATTGGTCAAAAGATTTGATGCCATTGAAAGCGCCACATAATGACCTGTGGGTAGTCCATGTTTTTAGACTTTTTAAACAATTTTAATCTAACATATTGTGGAAATGTTCAGTTCAATCGATTATTTTTAAGAGTATCTTGCTGTTTTTGGGAGTTTGAACATGCGGATGGATTTTTTGCTGGGTGATTTTGGATGGATTCTGGTATTCAGCCTTCTCTTTTACATCTGGGTGATCAACAGAAAGAAATTATCTTCAAGTAACTGCTTCCTTCTCATTACAATGGCACAATATAAACATCTAAGTGTTTTCCATTTTCTAAGAAGTCTGAGAAGATGTGCATCTCCTTTGGCTTCTGAAATTAAAAACATACCGAAGTAAATAGGATTCTTCAACTTAGATCTCGCCCAAGGGGTAAGAAAGCTGGAAGGAAGTATACTCATCCAATATGTACAATTGTTGGAAATCGTTTTACTTCATGTGGAACAGTTGTGGATACTAAAAAAAAAAAGCATTTGATGAGAAACTGAAGTATGAGGTGATGTGAATAAAACCGTTGATCCATTTAGGTGGAAGTAACAAACTACAACCTTTACATGTTTGTATCAGTTTTATATCTTCTAAATGCGAATTTTGTCACTGTTTGTCACTGTCCTAAAAACTAACAATACTGATACTAACATCTAAAGGACTTTATTTTAATTTCGTGAGACCTTTAAAAAGTGCTTTATATTTCATTAATATTTATTCTCTATTTCTACAGCGTTGATAAGACATTTGGCCATGAGTTTTACATAAAGTGAGAAAAATAATCCTAAATGAGTAAGTACATATTTGAGAATGTACTTTAAAATGTCAAAAAGAAATAGCCCTTTCCATGTGGTCAATATTAAGTTATTGAATATATCGTGATGTACAGTTGAAGTCAAAAGTATTAGCCCTCCTGTGAAATTTAAATTTATTCTTTTTTTTATTCATATTTAATGGAGCAAAGAAATTTTCACAGTAATTTCGATAATATTTTTTCTTCTAGAGAAAGTCTTATTTGATTTATTTCGGCTAGAGTAAAAGCAGTTTTTAATTATTTTTTAAAAACCATTTTAAGTTTAATATTATTTGCCCCATTAAGCAATATTTTGTTTTGATTGTCTACAGAACAAACCACCGTTATACAATGACTTGCCTAATTACCCTAACTTGCCTAATTAACCTAGTTAAGCCTTTAAATGTCACTTTAAGCTGAATATTGGTATTATGAAAAATGTCTAGTCAAATATGATGTACTTTCATCATGACAAAGATAAAAGAAATCAGTTATTAGAAATGAGTTATTAAAACTATTATGTTTAGAAATGTGTTGAAAAAAAATCTTTCTGTTAAACAGAAATTGGGGGAAAAAAATATACAGGGGGGCTAATAATTCAGGAGGGCTAATAGTTCTGACTTCAACTGTATATCGTTTTTGTCAGCCATATGGTTCAACTGTGAACACTGACCGCTCAAGCATTTACTTCTCCAACTGACCTGCATTTCTTCATTTAGTTATGGAGATGTGGAATATTTGCTTTCAGTAGTTTATCTTAAACAAAACAGTTGAACAGTCAATCGGCACCTGCTCCGAGTCGGGTTTGTATTCAGTTTGTCCACCATTGATGCTGATTGTTCATTAGTTATTTCCGGAATTTCAGAAATGCACTAGTGGGTGGCAAAGGCCAGTGCAGTGAATTGTGGGATGCACTGCCACTAGCACAAAGCTTTTTAACTCATGCCAATTATGATATGTCCCATCATGATTACGTTTCAGTGGTCGAAATGCAGTTCTTTATGGAATAAAAACTGGTTTGAATTAGGGCTGCACAATATATCGTTTCAGCATCGATATCGCAATGTGTCTGTTCAATTTGTGTATCTGAATACGGCTAGACTCCCAGAAAACCATAAAGAACTTTTTATTTCACTTGCATTTTTGCTTTACTGTATTTATCAATACTTGTGATGGGTTTATTATATTTTATGCAGATGCACTGCCATACAAAATCATCACAATCAATCTAAAACTTTTTTTTTTGTCCAAATAGAGTTATTCCAGTCATCTGGAGAAATTGTACTCAACATGTATCACAGAAAAATACACGTTATAGTGGCATACATTCAGTGGCAATTTTTCTGAAATAAGAAATACATCGAATTACTATATACATATAAAAATAAGAAGAGTACATTTTGATTTCATGGCGACTTTAAAGTCTTTGTTGAAAGTGTGAAAAACCATATTCAACAACATCACATATTTTCCCAGTATTGTGCAGCCCTATAAGGCATACATTAAACCAAGCAGCTTTGAAGTGAATCACAAAATTATAAACTTTGATTTGGGGCAAACAATTATTTTAAAATCTGACAAAAAGTTTTCAGAGCTAAAAAGCTCCTGCCATGTTTTGCTTGCTGCGATTCTCTAATTGGTGGAATTTTCTGTGCTGAATCATGGGTAATGTAGTACTCAAAAATTCAGCTGTAATTCAATTCAAGTTTATTTGTATAGCACTTTTCACCACAGTTATTGTTCCGAAGCAGCTTTACAAAAGGTGCACATTATTGCATTATAATCAGATTCAGAGAAGATGTTATTAGTTACCATAACTTTAATAGTTACTAACAACTTTAACTAATTAACTAGTAACTAATAGCTTTTAACAGTTAAAGGTATTATATATAAACATAGTTAACCTGCAGTTATATAGTATATAGGGGATGTCTGTGTGTGTACATGTTCAGTGAAGTGTATTAGGTGTATGTGTTTTAAAAAATAGTGTGAATAGATCAACACAATTATATACCAACAGTCTGCAAAAGTTATAAGTTGTCCTTAAAAATCTAAATCTTAAAATCATAAAAATTATGTTTTTATTCATTTATTTATTTTTTATTTGTAGGATATACTTATGTTGTCTTGCATTGATTCTTTGGTCTCTTCAGCTTTTCACAGATGGCACCACTAACAAGCTGGTGGGCTGTTATGTGGAGGATTGCGTGGAGGATGTAGTTCTGGTCAGGGTGTACGGCAACAAGACAGAGCTGATCGTGGACCGGGACAATGAACTGAAGAGCTTTCAGGTTCTGCACGCCAATGGTTGTGCACCCCGACTTTACTGCACCTTCCAGAATGGCATCTGCTACGAGTTCATGCAAGGACGCGCTCTGGATACCCAAGACGTCAGGGACCCCGTGCTGCTCAGGTGAGTCCGTTCAGCGCAAGACACGAATTAGAAGATCCAAATAGGTGTTCGTTCCAAAAATATCCCATTCAGTTGACTTTTGACGTTGGCTTTTGGGTTAGAACATTGTATCTATAATAGTTAAGTCATTAAAATTCTGTTCCAGAAACTTTTACTTGCAGAGTTTGAGATTTTTTTTATTTTAGTAAGTAAGGTATTTTTAAAAATTTAATAAGTACAATACATTTTTTTCTTTTCTTTATTTGCACAAAACTCAAAAAATAATGTTTGCTGCTTGTTCAAACTACTTATTTAATATGAGTTGAACCAACACACAGTTGTTGTTTTTTGGCGACAACTTAATTGTTTTATGTTCAATCCACGTAAATTTGTAAAAAAAAAACAATTGAGTTAACTTAATCAATTTGTGTTGGGAGAACATGAAGGAATTGTTTGGAACCCAGCATTTTTTTTACAATGAAGAATACAAAAGTATTATAATAAAACAAAAATAATCAGGAAGTGGCAAAAGCCCAAAAGGCTTATTTAGAGCCTCTACCTAAATAATAATAATAATGATGATGATGATAATAATAATAATAATAATAATAATAATAATGATAATAATAATAAAAATACAATAACAAAACTATTGTTACAAGTGAATAATAAATACACACAAATGAAATTACAGACACACACACACACACACCAATAAAATGAAATCATACATACAATAGAATTATTACAAAGTTACAGAACAACATTGTTTGTACATCCCTTGTGCATCTCTTCAAACCTGTGAAAAAGGAACAGTTTTTGTTGTATGGGATAAATCATTCCATAATTGAATACCCCTAAATCTAATTGAGTATTGCGCTTTACCTGTATGAACTTTGGGAAAATGAAAACTTGAGAACTGACGAGTAAAATAGCAATGAGCCTGTGAATTTACTTTGAAATACCTTCTGAAATGATCTGGCACATTACCTTCATTTGAATAAATCTTGTACATAAAAACATATATTTGAAAAATGTTAAGGTGAATTTTCTGCAGCCATTATTTCACATTTCAGTGTGGCGTGATCCTTCGGAAATCACTGTAATTAGCTGATTTGATGTGCAAGAAACATTTTTAATGATTATTCTCAATATTGAAAACAGTCGTGCTGCTTAATATTTTTGTAAGACTCTGATATTTTTGCTTTTCAGAAATCAGAACAGCATTTTTTTTAAAGAATTATTTTTTTAAAAACTTTTTTATTTAAAGGGCACCTATGATGAAAATCAACTTTTGGAAGCTGTTTGGACAGAACTGTGTGTAGGTACAGTGCTTCCCACCGGTTTGAAATATACTTGTGGTGATAGCCGGATGAAAATCCACATCACATAAATAGTTAACTGTATGCGACAAACAAAACATAATTTAATTTTTTACAATAATTTTATTTATTATGACACTGTTATACACTATTTCTTTTCAATGGGTTAAAGTAAAAAAAAGACTGTTGAAATAAAAGACATCCACTATTTCTGTTACTTTATGCTATTCAAGAGCCATGTGCACACACCGACAGGTAAAATCTGCTTCTCTCTCTCTTTCAAGTTCAAAGCAAACTTGAATGCCAAAGCCTTTTAGATATGTATATAAAATAGCCTATGTAATATATTAACATCAAATTAATAAAAATAATCATCAAAAGAGAAATAAATGACAGAAAAAGGAATAAAAACAGACAATATCTCAAAAAAATATCATAATTACGAGATTAAAACTTGTAGATTATTTAAATAAGGCAAATGCGTTGATTAACCACTAATGGTGTACATATATTTTGCAGCCAGTTAAGAACAGTCATTTCGTCCTCTCTGAGCATATAGTAAAGTTCTTCTGAGTCATTTAGATTAAAGACTCTGTTATTTACTTTTTCTCTCGGTCTTGTGGCTGTGCGTGCCATCAGATGTGAAGCCAAGCTTCAGTCTTTAATAAAAGAGTAATGCAAAAAAGCACACAAGCTTTAGAAAGCGAAAGCAAAAGTTGAATCCCGGACATTTTAGGAGATTTAGAAACCCGGGCTGGACGAACTTTTTAAGTCCCAAAAAAACATGTCTCTGTATGTCTGCAAAGCTGTGGGAGTACTGACAGGTCTCGCTCTCACAGTACGAAACGCGTAAACGAGAGAAGATTTTCCACTTCTTAATCGATCGCAAATGTTTGGTTATATTGGGAGGATACAAAAAAGTGTTAAAGAATGTTAATAATAGTAAAACAAAAAAATGTGTCACTGTACTTGGGCGGCCGTTAATATACCTGGGTGGCCGGCTCAAGTAAAGTCTATGTGTGGGAAGCACTGAGGTATAGTGTGTCCACAGTCATACTGGAGTGATAGAAACACAATAAGTCTCTTTTTTTAAATTTCCTGACGTTAAAATAGGATCCAAATGCCTGCAATTCTGAGGCCGACCGCAACGTGACATAGGAGTGCAGTTTTCCCCGCCCACCGAATTGATTGACAGCCGCGTATTAACATGTCTCCATAGTAATGTGTATAATCATATCCACAAGACAGGACTTGCACATAGAGTATGAGTTTTACAAGTTTACAACGATTTTAAATCAGTGCATGTTTGTAATAAAGTAAAAACAGTAAAATCGCTGTAATTCATCACCACAGCACAGACCACAGTAAGTACAATTATAAAAGAAGACGCTTCAATTCCGGTTTGTGGACTTAAATCAGGTTTATTTTGTACATTAACATAACGGATGTCCATACAGCAGTGTATATTAACGTGTATCCTGTCACAGGATATTAAAACAGTGCAAAGCTAAACGTGTGTGTGAACTTTATAACGACATTGTGTGCAACTCATCGTTGCAGAAAGGCTTGAATTAACTTCAAAACAAATACATCAAATAACCATTGGGAAATAAAGTGAATTATAATGAATAATAAAGTATAATTCATAAACTTCAGAAATGGATAGTATATGTTAAATAGTACTTAGTTGGAACGTCACTATTTGATTTTTTTTAAATCGAAAAACTATTTGAAAAGGAGGAAGCAAGAACAAACAAGAGAAAAAAATGCACCCATTTAAGCCATATCTTTAAATATTGAAGACTGGCTTCTTGGAGAAGTTCAGCATGCAGTCTAAAGTTTATGTGCACTCAGACAGAACAGTGCATTCCCTTCATGAGGGTCACATAATCTCCTTCCAGGCACACAGTGAACCATATCAAAAAATCCACCGTGACCTTGGACCAATATCTATTTTTCCACATAAACAGCCTTTTCCAGGCATTGTGTTTAAGCTGAAATCGAAACATTGCCGTTTTGACCAACGTCTTCCTTTTGTTTTTATTGGCAGACTGATCGCCCGTGAAATGGCTCGCATTCACGCCATCCACGCACACAACGGATGCATTCCCAAACCCAACCTGTGGATCAAAATGCGCAAGTACTTCTCACTAGTGGCCACAGAGTTCACAGAGCAAGCCGCTAACATCAGGTAAACCTTTCATTAATGCTTATTTACAGGTCTCTTACAAAAAAAAATACTTGAATCCAATGTCAAAATAGCACATTATATTTCTTATAATGTATGTTGTTGCATTAGCTCTCAGCTCATTTTTGCAGTGTCTGAAATGGTTCTTTAAAGATTCTAGTCTATTTAAGCCCCTCCTTTCAACTCTTCAACTCTGCTTTGATTGGTCAGATGACACAGTTTGTTGGATAACACTTTAGTTTAGGTCACAATTTACGGTATTAACAACCCCTTAATCAACACTACTAGCTTAATAAACTACTAATTAGCTATTATTAATAAAGGTAGTATTAGTAAGGTAAAAGTTGGCTTTAGGTTTTGGGTAGGATTAGAGATGCAGAGTAAGATCATACTTTATAACTACTAATGAACAGTTAATATCTTAATAATAGGCAGGGAGTAAGCCGGTAGTTAATAGCATGAATTGTTACCTAAACTAAAGTGTTACCATTTGTTGTAATTGGTCTAGCCCTGGCAGCTTGTGTCGGAAACCAAATACCAATTACCATATCAAAATCCCTTAGCACTTGTAAACAGCGATATAAACAATAAAGATGCACCTCCAAAGTCCAGGGTTCATACGGGTGCTTGAAATTCTTGAAGATGCTTGAATTTTGAATCATTTGAAAGTGATTCTAATTTGGATAAAGTGCTTGAGAATGGAATTGTGTTGATTTCCTCATAATTTACTTTTCTAAATAGTTACCTTTTTAAATAAGATAAATAAATCTTTTTGCTTTTGTGTAAAAAATTTAAACTAGAGTTCGACAGAGCGTGTAGCATGAATCACGTGGGGAGCACAATACGGAGTTTAACCAATCTGTTTTTTTGTTTTAAATCATTCCAGTGAGTCATTCATAATGAGTCACTTAATTCATGACTGATTGAGCCGTTTTTGAATGAATCTGAATGAATGATTCAGTGACAAAGATAGAGAGAGATTTAAGATAAAAATGTCATCTAAGATATGAGTGGAGGACATTTACAAAAGTAAATGGCAGTATTTCAGTGTTGCTAATGGGCTTCGTGCAAACATACCATTAAAAACTTTCCTTAGAATACTATACTATACTATACTATACTATACTATACTATACTATACTATACTATACTATA
>CAIGQV010017532.1:1785949-1809166 GCA_903798115.1 Danio jaintianensis
ACATTTCTCAAAATATCTTCATTTGTCTTTAAGAGAACAAATAAACACTTACAGGTTCAGAACCACTTGAGTAAACAAAAGTAAAAGTATTTTTGGGTGAACTATCCACTTAAACCCATTATGTAAGGACCATGAAGATTTGTTTTCACATTAGAGGACTTGTAATTTAAGGAGAATCTTTTAAATGTACTTTATTGCACCATACAATTTGCATGATCTTTCATGTTTCATGTAATCTCACTAATTTCATAATTGAAATCAATCAAAAATCAATCCACGACGACTGAAAAAATTCAAAAAGAGAAAATATTTATATAGGTTGCGTATTTCATACAAGCATGAAGAATGTTATGCATATAACATGCGTTGCAATGGCAAGATATCGGTGTTAATGTACATATGTGAACGCGTCCACCAGAAGAAAACTTTTGTTTGTAAAATACGAGTTACTTATTAATTTTCTTTTACGATGTGAAGGACATTTCTAATGTGAAGGGGGCAGATGTTTACAAAAAACACCATTTCCCGTTTCCTGGAAAGATGACATTTTGTTGAACTGAGATTATATTTTTCCACTTTAATACCAATGGTTTAATGTGGCGACAACTGTTTATTCCCTTTGGAATAGAGATTAATGGTGGAAAGAAGAAAATCCTAGACATTTCATAGCACCACCACTGTATGTAAATATGTATTGGTTATTATCTCTATGATTTGAAATGGCCTCGTAAACGTCTCTTTTCAAACCTCTGCTCTTAAAAGGGATGTTTACAGGGAACATCTGTGTTGGGGTTTTAGTTTCGTTTGCCATTCTGTTGAAATCATACCAAACAAGTCGGCTTCACAGCGTGCGCTTTATTTGAGATCAGTTCTTCTGTGAAATGTACTTAAGTACTGTACAGATAATGTTTCATTTATGCTTCTATCTTTAATATTTCTACTTGTTTTGTATATTGAACTGGACTGGGAGTGTACTGGGTTGGTATTGACCGAAGTTTGTGTGTGTGTGTGTGTGTGTGTTTGCTGGAGACCAGCAGGGGGCGCTACTGTAGTGCAGTGATGCTTTATCAGCACTGAGTTTATGTAAATACTGTGAAATATTGTGAAAAAGACTGTACAATGTTTTCGCTTCTATTCAACTGTGGGAGAATAATTTCAGAATTATTCAACAAATTTTCCATTAAAATGTCAGAGTTGGATCTGTGTGTGTGTGTGTGTGTGTGTGTGTGTGCGTGTTTCCTTTTGTACATTTGAGTGTGCGTTTTCACAACATGAAAACGTCTGCTTTATATTTTTTATTCATTTCAATGTATTTTCTAAGACAACATGCTTAATATTATGTTGCCCCTAGTCTATTTATCTGCAGTGACAATCATAAAGATAAAAAAAAATGTTAGCAATTGTTGCTAAACTATTGTTGGCCTAAAATACATTAACAAGAAAGGTAAGGCAGGCTGACTCCAAGTGATTTGAAGTGATAGTTCACCCAAATATGGAAAATCTGTCGTGATTTACTCACTTTTTACTTGTTTCAAACCTTTATGAGTTTCTTTATTCTGTTAAACTCAAAAGAAGACGTTTAAAAAGGCAACCTGTCCTGTAGCCAACTAGCCATTGACTTCCATTGTAAGCCTACGTGTTGTTGTTTTTCCATATGGAAGTCAATGGCTAGTTTATTTGCTTTCTTCAAAATATCTCCTTTTGTGTCCAACAGAAGATAGAAACTACTAGATTTGGAACCACTTAAGGGTGAGTAAATCGTGAGTAAAGTTACATTTTGGGTGAACTATATCCCTCTAAATTACATAGTGGAGAAAAACAAATATAAACATAAAAGAAAATGGATATGGTTTGCGTTTAAATACAATCGTCGTCAAAATTGTAACCGAAAGAATGGGAAAACATCTTGTGAAAATCCTGTCCCCTATCCACTGCATAGGCTGCTCCACTTTGTTTCACTTCTGTAGTATGTATTAAAAGTACATGGATCCAAACGGCCTCTGTTGACCCGACGTTTATCGCCAGTTTTCCGGTCAAACACTTGAGTTTCCTCATTGAACTTTTGCCTGTCTCCTGTGGACGGTGTTGACCTGCATTCTGTCCCGTTATAAGCACAGGAAGACTATTATTAAGGATTTCCGGAATCAAGCACAATGCAGAGCAACGTCCTCCATGCTAATGTGCAGGGACTAGTTTTCTGCAAGTCACAGATACAGCCGTGCGGTTAGCTAAAAACTAGAGAAAACATGCTCCTGTTAAAATGGAAAAACAGTATATAAATATTTTGCATTACAATTATACACACTTAATGAGAAAGAACATGATGAATCCATCTTTAAGCCATGGTTTAGTCTTATAATAAGTCTGTAGGATTATTTTAGAGCTGCTGCTGCCTGCGGAGTAACCCAGTACCAGTGTGACTCGTCATGCTAGAAGGGATACAGCTGCGGCCAGAAGTTACCGAGAATTATTTATAATACTTAATAAACGATTCATTATTTGTATTTTATTTTCACATTAATGTAAAAACAGTAATTATACCGAGTATTATTCGTTATTTATTAAATTGTATTTGATTAATGTCTACCCCTACCTTCACAGTAAGCCTAATGTTAAAAAAAAAAAAGAAGTAATTGTTGTACAGTGTCACAAAAATGATGCTATATGGATGAGTATCCGGAGCTGTATCCCATCTAGACCTAGGCTGCTATGTTCTTCCGCAAGTAACGCGATTTTATTAAACAGGTAGAGCAGCAAAAGTTGCATTCTGTAGACCTAGGTTAGTAAAATGTAATAATATTGCTTAAGTCATTAATTGTATGTTTAATACAGCTAAAACAATTTACAGTGTCGCTACGTAGACTAATAAGGTCATTACAGAATACTGCGTTTTGTTTTGTTTTTTTACTTCTGAAAAGAATTCAAGACAGAACTGTGATATACAGGTAAAACTAAAACCTCAACAATGTCCAGTCCACATGTTCATATATTTGGTGGATAATGGTGAACTATAAGCTAGGCACTATTATTTATTCGTGGTCACGTATTTTGGTTGATTATAGCCAGATAATGTATGGGCTTAGAATCAGCTTTCTATGCTCTTTGCTATGGGTAACGTTAAAGATGATAGAAACTGATTAATGGATCAAATATGAACAATAAACAAGCCCTTGTGGTGACGTCAATATCTAGATTATTTCATCTCTTAGAGCCATCCTAGGTATTTTAAGCATGAAGTAAATTTAAAAGCATTGCTAATTGAGCTAGCTTATCACTGTATAGAATACAGTGATGCATAAAATAGTTGTGTGTAAAATAGTTTGATTTCTTTCTCATTCTGTGATATGAAACCACATCTGATTTCAAACACCGATGCTGTGGTGAATTTTAAGCGACATTTATCTGTTTGTAAATAGGCTCATAAACGCAAGCTTTATTGCGCACGTGCTACTGTAATAAATCATTGCACAGACTGGTTATATTTTTATCGTGGGTAGAATATTTACCGGCTTATTGCAAACGATAAGATATTCATTCATTCATTTTCTTTTCGGCTTAGTCCCTTTATTAATCAGGGGTCGCCACAGCGGAATGAACCGCCAACTTATCCAGCATATGTTTTACGCAGCGGATGCCCTTCCAGCCGCAACCCATCACTGGGAAACATCCACACACACATACATACACTACGGACAATTTAGCCTACCCAATCCACCTATGGCGCATGTCTTTGGACTTGTGAGGGAAACCGGAGCACCCGGAGGAAACCCACGCGAACACGGGGAGAACATGCAAACTCCACACAGAAATGCCAACTGACCCAGCCGAGGCTCGAACCAGCGACCTTCTTGCTGTGAGGCGAACGTGCTACCCACTTCGCCACCGCGTCGCCCACGATAAGATATTGTTTATTATTAATAACTGACATGCTGACAAATTGCTCAAAAACCACAAAATTAAACATAACATTTTTATTTATGCTTCAAAAACAAACCACAAAACTTGCTTGGAAAAATGCAACATACAGGGGGGAAAAAACAAAAACATGTACACCTTTAAATTATACACTTTTATAAACAAAATAAATTCTATATTTTACAACAGCTGGTTTTGCAACAGTTGTCCAGATTGCAAATCTTTGTTTAGTTTTTTTTCATTCTACAGATAAAACGCAATCTGTATTTTGTATCCTGTTATATACATTTTTATCATTTTCTTCCATGTTAAGTTTTTCACAAAACGTCCACTCACTTGCAAATTTCCAAAATCTTTTTTTCTTCAAAATATAGATGTTTATAGTTTTGTTTTTTTTAACAAAATGTTTACATTTCAGCTCAACTGTAAAATGACGGCAGCCCAATAATATGGACCCAGTCAAAAGAACTGCTGGAATGATAACTGTTGTTTTTTTTTCTACATTTTTTTCCAACACAAACTCACTCTTATATACACACTAAAATAGAAAAGTAAACCAAAAGATTTTTTTGTTTGTTTTTAAATGGGAGAAATTTGAAGGAAGGGAATAATTCACATCTCATCATCTTTCGCAAAGTGAATAGTAGAAATGATTTGCATATGTACATCAAGTGCAAAATTCTACTCTTTAAAAAAACAAAAGTTCTGTGTTATAAGGGTCTGAAAGTATATATATTAGATGATAAAAGTGCATTTCGAGTGATTATTTTGCACTAAATTAAAAGAACCAAAAATTAGATTGACCTAGGGGAAACATTTTAAGTGCAGTACCCAGACTCAAACAGCAGAGGACGCCAGCAGTCCTTCTCAAAGTCTTAAAGGGGCGGCTGCTTCAATCTAACACAACAGCCTCTAATCCTCATTTTCTGATATCTAGATATTATAAACTGGACAAGGAGTTCAGCAATGTTCCTTCCTTTTTCCCCAAGTCCACTCGTTTTCCCTTTCTTTTTAAAAAAAATTTGCTCAGGCCTTGAGCTCTGGAAAGTACCTTGGCACAGTCTTAACAGGAAACTTTGCAGGAAAACCCTGGTGACACAGCATAATAATACACAGAAGCTTTCTTTTTTTTTTTTCTATGGCTAACGATTCAGAGCTTCCCATGCATTGGCTACTTAAAGAAACAGTTAATCCAAAAAAAAGAAGAAAAAAAAGATCTCATTTTTGGGTGAACTGTTCTTTTCTATTATCGCCAATCATTCGTCACAATGAAAAATGTGAAACTTGGAATAAGACAACAGTGAATATACTTGTCTGTACCCCTCTTAGAAGAGCCGTTTCTTATATACTTCGTAAGTAACGTTTACTTGGTAACACTTTAGTTTTGGTCACAATTCATGCAATTAACTACTGGCTTATTATCTACCTACTATTAAGATATTAACTGTTCGTTAGTAGTTATAGACCATTTCAATGTGGTCATGTCATTGGCCCAAGAACATTTTCTGCTTGTTATCAAACTATTTCACTAGGGCTGGGCGATTTGGCCTAAAATCAAAACCTCGATTAATTAACTCGATTATGATTATTGAACGATTCTTTTATTTATTTAATTATTTTTTGCCCATTCCGTGCCGCACACACTCGTCAACGTTACCAAGCCGACCAATCACAGAGCTTGCGCTATGCGTCGTCACGACGTGTAGTTACATTTTTTGAGAGGTCAGCATCGACATCGGTCACGGCGAGGGGTATGCGACCGCGTGAAGGCTGCAACAGACCATATGCTGTGCTCGACACAGAAGTATAAACAGAGTGGGGTCACGTGACTCCACACGTGGTAGGGAAAGTAATTGAAAAAATTGATCGATTATAGATTCTGAATGTCGATTTCGATTACTTTTCGATTAATCGCCCAGCCCTATGTTTTATAACTGTAACAAGAGGCAATTCAATTAATAACTTAATGTTAAAACAGCTATCATAACATTATTTATCAATATGTGGCTCTTTTTGGATTCTCGGAAGCTATAGAAATTAAAAATAAGGGAAATAAGTTTGGACCATTGTTTTTGTTTACATCCCTCAAAATGGTCTATAAAGTATGATCGTATTCTGCATCCCTAATCCTACCTTAAACCTAAACCCAACTTCTACCTTACCAACTATTAATAAACAGCTAATTAGTAGTTCATTAAGCTAGTAGTGTTAGCTAATGGTTTTTTAATACCGTGAACTGTGACCTAAACCAAAGCGTGACCCATTTACTTCATAATAAGCGCAGTGACCTTCGATGAAATAAAACAACAACTCTGCTCCACAGATCCTTAAAAAGACTCAAAGATCTGATGTCAAAACAGCGAATTTTGCAGATTGAAAAAGTTCTGCAGACTATAATCAAGACATTTCATGGATGTCTGGCCTAAAAAGAATCCCAAAAATTAAGCTCTATACGTGCCTTCCGTCTTCCTAAGCAATCTTAAAATGACCAATCAGGTAGGGTCAAAACCTGCTTGCAAGGACAGCTTCATAACTGGACTGGAAAACACTGAGCTGCACCATTATTTGGACACCACCGTTATTTTCTCCATCTTATTATTTCACTATTTCTACCCAGTCTGTCCTCCAATGGTTCTTCTGTTGTTTCTTCTCAGTCGGTGAGGACGACGAGCTCTCCTTCACTGCGTTCTCCAGTGTCGCTCTCCTCTCCTTCGCTGTATGGTTGTCTAGGCCTGGCGCTCTCCCTCGTCTCGCTGACTCGGCCCTGCGGAGGCTCCAGACCCCGGGGCAGGTAGTGCTCCAGGAGCGCAGGGTGCAGGGGCAGGGTGCTGATGGACACAGGTGTGGTTGGGTACTGTCCTTCACTGGGTGGGTATGGCAGCTGCTGCTCTGATTGACTGCGGGAATACATGACAATTATAAAAAGACTGATGATGACTACATTAAATAACCCAATCCACTTGTTAAATATTTTGATTTCACGGGGACTTTAAGTTGTGACGTATGAAATGGTAATACTCGTTTGAATTGAGAAATTAGCTGGATTTTGTTGTGGATTTAACTAGAGTCTCTAGACTTGCTGAATCCCAGACAACCTTTTAATGATTTATTTAAGATGAATCACTTTATGACCATCTGAAGTTAGACATGGATCTAAACATTACAATCATGATTTTCAAATAGCACACTGTAGGCCTATATGTGACCCTGACCAAAAAACCAGTGGTATAGTGTCAATTTTTGGAAAGATTTATACATGACACGAAAGCTGAATACATTTTTGTATGGTTCGTTAGGATAGGACAAAATTTGGCCAAGAAAATCTGGAAACTGATTAACAAATTAAGTGCTTAGCAATGTGCATAACTAATCGAAAATTGAGTTTTGATATATTTACAGTAGAAAATTAAAATACAGATGATGGTCCATGAAGATATTTTAATAATGATGTTTTTCCCCATTAAATAAAAATCAACCATTTTGATCTGTACAATGCGTTTCTGGCTATTGGCAAAAATATAGTAAAAACAGTCCGATAGAGCATTTAGACCCAGTGTTGTTTCCTCACCCTCCAATTGTTCCAAAACTGAGTTTCTTTCTTCTGTTGAGCTCAAAAGAAGATATTTTGAAGAATGTTGAAAACTGGCAGATTCCATAGTATGCTATTATCTTATTATGGATGTCAATGGCTACCAGTTTCATTCTTCAAAATATCCTTTTGTTTAGCAGAAGAAAGGTTCGCAAACAGTTTTGGAACTTCTTGAGAGTGAGTACATTTTCACAAGACATGGCAGGACGGAGTAGTTCCTTCCCTTTTTAAAAACAGCCAATAGCATTTAGTTATTATCACAAGTGTGGTTGAGCTAAAGCGCACGTAGCAATAGCTTCTTGAAGGGGGCAGGACATGTCAGATACTAGAGAGCATTTGATTGGTCAGAAGTTGAGATGAGAAACTGAAGTATGAGGTGACGTCAAAAAAAAAAAAAAAAAGATGATCCATTTTTCTAGAAGTGACAAACTGCTAGCTTTGGATGTTTAGATCTTCTTAATGTGAATTGTTTTCAACTGTTTTGGAGCACACTAGATATTAAGATATTATCGTACTAGATTAAGACTAATACTGATACTAACATCTAAAAAATTTGTTTTGATTACACGGGGACTTTAAGTTGTGACGTATGAAATGGTATCCAAGCCTACTCATTTGAATTGAGAAATTAGCTGTATTTGACCACTGTGTATTCACTTCAAAAAATAAAATAAAATCGTAGACTTAACTACAGTTTCTAGACACATGTGGCCCTAACCACGAAACCAGTCGTATAGTGTTAATTCTTGGAAATTGATATTTATATATGACATGAAAGCTGAATACATTTTTGTATGGTTTGTTAGGATAGGACAATAATTGGCCAAGATGCAACTATTTGAAAATCAGGAAACCGATTACCAAATCAAGAGTTTAGCAATGTGCATAACTAATCACAAATTGAGTTTTGACATATTTACAGTAGAAAATTCACGTTAATGGGATAGTTCACCTAGAACTGAAAACTGTGTAATCATGTACTCGTCATTCACTTGTCACAAACCTGTTTGAGTTTGTTTTTTTGTTGAACACTAAATAAATCATTTTGAAAAATGATGACAACCATAACCGTAGTAGTTGTTTTACCTACCATGGAAGTCGATGGTTACAGATATCTAAAATAAAAAAATAAAAAACTACTTTGGGTTCAACAGAAAAAAGAAACTCATAAAGGTTTGGAACCACTTGAGGGTGAGTAAATAGTGAGTAATTTTTTTTTGAGTGAACTATCCCTTTAAGAATTTTTACCACTAGTCTGGTCAGGCCAGTAGTTCAGTTTTTGCAAAGTTTTTTTACTGGTCCACTGATATTTACACACACACACACACCACACACATTTTTGTTCTCATTGTTCTAAAGTAATAAATGATGACATGTAGCATTCTAAGACATTTCACAATGTTTAATTCCAAATTTAGTATTAAAGAATAAACTACTAGCATATATAAAATTAACCAACAACACAAAAAACAGCTTAACAATCATACAGATGAAAACAGTGTGTAATATTCTTCAGCTGGGTCTAACAGTGATTCATCTTTGGTTACTGATTAATGTTAATGCCTGCTCTTACTGAAAACGTCATTCTTCAGCCATTTACTTTCTCTTTAAATTGTGTTTTAAAGACATTGAAGTTATTTGATATATTTTAGCCTATATCCATTGCTCTTGATCTAAAACCACAACATCCGCTGTGAAATGAGCCGATGAAAAATTAATAAATGAACAAAGTGAAACTAGCATGACACTGTGGTGAGCATACAACACCATAGAAAGCTTCAACCAGCCTATGAAGATAATATGCATTACATAATATCTTACTGTAAAAAAATGATATCTGAACGCTTCAAATATTTCAGTATGAATACGCATGAAAATATCGATACTTTGGAAAATACTACGTCCAAATACACGCCCCAAAAATGAAGTCATGTTGATTTTTTTGTGGGCATCACCTTGGAGGGTACGTTACTCGTTGCTCCTGTCTTCGGCTCTTCATCATGGCCTTGTACTCTCCCACCCGCAGTCGCCTGCCCTCTACAATACAGGTGCGCTTTGGCCTTGGTTTGTATTTGTAATCTGGGTAACGTTCCAGGTGTTGCCGACTCAATCTGGCCTGCTCTTCATAGTACGGCTGCTTCTCCTGATTGGACATGGACTTCCACCGGGAGCCTAAAGCAGCAGCAGACAGACATAAAAGTAGGGTAAGGAAATGTTTCAAGGTATGTAGCATAAAGAAAACACCACTAACATTGCTTTGAAAATCACCAGAGCTTAATTGAAAGATGTTACATCTTAAGGGCGGCACGGTGGATCAGTGGTTAGCATTGTCACCTCACAGAAAGAAGGTCACTGGTTCGAGTCCAGGCTGGGCCAGTTGGCATTTCTGTGTGGAGTTTGCTAGTTCTTCCTGTGCTATAGGTGAATTGGTTAAACTAAATTGGCCATAGTGTATGAGAGTGTATGGGTGTTTCCCAGTACTGGGCTTTGGCTGAAAGAGCATCCACTGCGAATAACATATGCCGGAATAGTTGGCGGTTCATTCCGCTGTGGCGATCTCTGATAAAACAGAGACTAAGCCAAAGGAAAATGAATGAATGTTTGAACAAGATGGAAAATTAAGGTACACTTGATTCTCAGTTCCACTCAAATGGTTGTCTAAGGAGATTGAATGGCTGCATATTCAAATGTATGCACCTTTTAGTGATGATTTTCATTTACATTTGTGATTTAATGTTCATTTAATGTACACACCAGCAGTGTTTTGAGGGTCACAAAATGCACTTTGAAACATGCTTTCAGAAGTTTACACGTTTTTAAAAAACAATAATCATTGCTGTGCAAACTACACAAGTGTTATTTTGCACAAATGGAGGTGCCATGTGCACACATATTATGAGTACTTCACAACCAAAGGAAAAATGGTAGACTTCAGGGCCATATTGTTTTATTACACAATACATCACCCTCTAGTCTAGTGCACTACTATTTTTATTTTGTAATTATTATTATTATTATTATTATTGTTGTTGTTGTTGTTATTTTACATCTCAATGTGAACAGCAAGAGTTTTGACTATGTTTGACTACATTCAAGACCTTAAAAAAAATAAAAAATAAAAAATAAATTCCTTCATGTTGTCCAAACACAAATCATTCATTCATTTTTCCTCGGCTTAGTCCCTTTATTCATCAGGGGTCACCACAGATGAATGAACCGCCAACTTATCCAGCATATGTTTTACGCAGCGGATGCCCTTCCAGCTGCAACCCATCACTGGGAAACATCCATACACACTCATACACTACGGGCAATTTAGTTTATTCAATTCACCTATAGCGCATGTCTTTGGACAGTGGGGGAAACCGGAGCACCCGGACATGGGGAGAACATGCAAACTCCACATAATTATTATTATTATTATTTTGCATCTCAATGTGAACACAGAGTTTTGACTATGTTTGACTACATATTAGGGCTGATATTTTATTTTTGTTTGATTAATATTGCAATATGAAATCAGTTTCACAAGATGGTTTGAATAGCTCTATTTGATGGTTTTCTGGGGAGTCTAACAGTATTCAGGTACAGAAATTGAATAATCACAATGCAACAAATGCTTTTCTTACTTTGTTTTGTCTCATTTCTAGTCCAAATATCAATCAATTCTTAGTTCAAGTAAGAATATTGTTTAGTTTTCACCATCAGAAGAAATAAGCGAACATTACATTTTTCCTTAAAACAAGCCAAATGATCTGCCAGTGGGGTAAGTAAAATAATCTTGTTTTCACTTTGAAATGTAGATATTTGGACTAGAAACAACACAAAAATCTAAGAAAAACATTTTTTTGCATAAATCAGATATATTCCGTATCAATACAGTGATTAAATACAATTCTGTAGCTCCTGGTCAACATTGCATATCTTTCTGATGTGACTATTGCGGATGCATACATTGCGATATCGATATGGAGACGATACATATAAGAACTTTTCAGTTTTGTAGTACACAGAGTAAAAAATGTTGGATTCCACACAATTCCTTCATGTTGCCCCAACACAAGTTAACCTAATCCTTTTTTTTTTTTTTTTTTTACAAGTTTAAGTGGATGGAACATAACACAATTAAGTTGAATTGTGTTGTTTCAGCTCATTTAAACCAGCATTTAGTTTGAACCAGCAGCAAAAATTAAGAGTGCGTTGCTTTTCTGTAAATGCAAATTAAACCAGATAATTACAAGGAAGTATATACTGTACATACTTTTGCCTACATTGAAAAATTGCACAAATACCACTGAAAAACACACAGAGTCGGTGAGAGTTGAAATTCCACGAGGACAAGGAAGTGAGAGATAATATATAGTAAAAGAAAAAGCAATGCAAACGGAAAGAAAAAAAACAATCAGTTTAACTTAAGAATTGACTGACCTAATTGGCTACACGCTGAGAATGTTTGACATTGTAAGAATTTGGCTTATTGACTGCATGCGTGCAATGCTGCATTTCAGTAAATGTGTGCTGCAGGCTAAAAAGGTAAGAAACTGAAAGAAACATAGGTGTGTAGCAGAAGAGCTACAGGCCATGTTCAAGAGAAAAAAAATTTAATCAGAGGAGGGTGTCAGTGTCACCACAATGGAATGGAATGCGAGTGTTTTGTGAAAGGAAAGAACTGAGGAAGGCAGAGGTGCAGCAAGGGATGAAGGGGCTGAAGTTCTGGGTGTTGTTTTCCTGTCACCCCAGGAGCCAGGTGGCTGAATGTGCCCTGCTGCGACCTTTTTTTTTTTTTTTCATCCCCCCCCAAGACCTTGTGTCCCCCCTCTCCATTCCAGAGGGCATCAGCAAGTGACATGTTTGAAAATACAGACGTGTTTTACAGAGTGACACTACTGTAGGATTAGCTGAGAGCATAATGAACCCACCTTTCCCATAACCCCCCAGCCCAACCCAACAATAAACAACTGATCTCAGGCAGGAAGATAAAGGGGTTAGGGATGAAAAAAAAGACAACAATGAGGACAATGTTGACAGAACAGGTGCTTCAGAATCCACAAAGAGGAAGGATTAGAGGCATTAGTCACAAGAGACTTCATTTTGCTGATGGAAACTGTTGTGAAAAGTATTTGGTGGCAACATATTTCATTCTTTCTCAAGAAAACTATTTCAAAAGTTCTTTTGATGGTCAAAGCTAATTTAATGTGCTTGTATGCAGGGTTCACCAAGTTAAATTTAAGACTTTAAGACAATTTTAAGACCATTAGGAATAAAAATTTTAGACTTGAACAGGGTTAAACCAAGCGGCAAAATCCCGCTCTCCCTCGTGAAGCTAATACGGAAGTAACTGAAACTGCAATTCATCGAAATTCCGCTAGGCCTGGCTCCATAATAGAGCAATGTTAAAACGGCTAACTTTACAGCAGAAAAAAGGGTGTTTACAGCCTGGTACAAAAAATGGAGGGGGGGGGGGAATATAACTCATTTATATTGAGTTATATTAAGTCTGCATAATTAAGGGCGTGGCCACTTGAGTGACAGCTAGGTCTGGCTGCTCACTGTCTCGTCACCTCAGCTGATTCCTGCTGATTAGCTGCTGAACTCGGCATATACATCGTATTTTTGTTTTGTTTTATGTGGCTTTACACAGTCAATTTCCTTTTGGAATTATTTCCTACAATTATCAGCTAATATGGCATGCTGTGTGCACTTAATTGTGTTCACAAACCATTCAAGTGGCCTCCATTTCCCAGGTGAGTGAAATTATAGTATACAACCAAGCACATGTGGTCAGAACACAAACGAGTCGCAGGTAATGAAGTATTAAGCGTTTCTCCCAAAGAAAAGCCATCTAAGCAAAATGCTAGCAGGTGTCTGTAGCTCTGCTCACGCTCCGCCTCTTTGCCCTTTTTTGGTTACCCCCGGTTGGTGCGATGACGCACGAACAAAATGGCGACGGTTGGCCACGCCCACTTGTAGCTTCATTTGCGTTCTTCAGAAACCTATGGGTGACGTCACGGATACTGCATCTATATTTTTTACAGTCTATGGGTTAAATGATTTTTTTTTTCAAAATATCCCATTTGGAAAAGATTTTCACTTGCTCTATCAAAAAATTATTATAATTGAATACATTTAATAATACAATAATAATAATAATAATAATAATAAGGGTGGCACGGTGGCTCAGTGGTTAGCACTGTCACCTCACAGCAAGAAGGTCACTGGTACGAGGTAAATGGGGTGTTTCCCAGTACGGGGTTGGCTGGAAGGACTTCCGCTAAGTAAAACATATGCTGGAATAGTTGGCGGTTCATTCTGCTGTGGTGACCCCTGATAAATAAGGGACTAAGCTGAAGGAAAATGAATGAATAATGATATTAATTAATAATAAAAAATATAGGTCAGGTCAGTATCCTCAGCAGTAAATATGTGGAGAACTTTTAAACAAATGTTATTGTAAGGAACATAATTAAACCATTATGGTAAATGGAGATTAAAATAAAAATTTTTTAAAAAGTTAAAAGTTTTATTGAGATGGATTGTTGGTGATTGTGTGGGTGTTAGCCAGTTGGGTAGCTATACATGAACAAAGGAAAATGATGACCTGTTAAAAAAAAGATTAAAGACCTACAACACAATATTTCAGTAAGACTTTTTAAGGCCTAAAATTTAGTTTGAGAATTAAGACCCTGCGGATACCCTGGTATTGCTATTAACAAATTAAGATGGTCATTCGGGTAGTTTTGTTGTCACAGTCTTGTATTATTCATTTATGTACACTGCAAAAAGAATATTTTCGTACTAAGAGTTTGTCTTGTTTCTAATCGAAATATCTAGAAATTCTTAAATCAAGAAGCATTTTACAGACAAGTACAAATTATTGTCTTAACTTTAGAAAAAATAAGTTTAAATGAAGTGATCTTCCTTAAAACAAGCTAAATAATCTGCCAGTGGGATAAGCTAAATGATCTAAACAAAAGATGACACTCACTTAATTTTGACTTATTTTGTTCTGAAAACAAGACAATAGTTTTAAACTTTAGAAAATGCTTCTCGATTTAAGAATTCCTAGTTATTTAGGCCATGCCCACATGTACACATGTATTTTTATGAACAGAGTTTCCCCACTTTCATAAAAAAAAAAAAAAAAATCTTCGTCCACATGAAAACGCAAAAACGCACTGTGATGCATGTTAAGGCCAGGCTGAACCAACAGAGAAAGATAATGACACTTATGTCGAGTTATTTCACTTTTATGTCAAGTATTTTCATGAGTAAATTGTATATAAATCAATGCAAATGTGAGAACGTAGGCAGATCAGTCTTGCGGTGCGAACGACATAAAATACGCAACATGTTTGGCACGAACATGCCTCATTCGCGTCTTCCTTGTTTAATGTGAACCCAGCAGTGTTGGCCAATCAGAAAGGAGAAAACAGGCGAAAACTCCGGTTGTAGAAAATGGACCCTTTTCACAAGACTGTTATGATGCATTTAAAGGTCATTATAATCTTAAATCCTTGAACGTTATTAATATTTAGATTTATTTTTTTTAAATGTATGAACATATATATGTATTTATGTTATATGTTAAGTGTTATGTTAACATTTATATGTACTTTTGCGACAAATTACAAAAAACAAATTACCGCTTGTGCGAGGTGTTTCTAATGCAGATTGTATGGAGGCAGGACAGTAAATTTGACGTTGTTCTCTCTTCTGGCTGCCGTTATCAGTCTCACACTATGTAAATTTTTTTCTGAAAGTCTTGATAACACCATTGTGGAGTTTTTTTTTTATTATTTCATCAAATGGGATTGTAAAAAAATTATTTGTTGTACTCTCCCATTCACTGTGTTCTAAGTTTACCCAACTATGACGACTTCCGCTACTGAGAAACCCGGAAATGTGAAAAGGGTCCATCTTCTCCCTTGCCGGAGTTTTCAGAAAGTTTCAGTTTCAGTCACCCGATTCTGCATTTTCATGTGGACAAACAGCGAAACCGCGGTTTTGAAAAAACCCATGTTCATGTGGACAGCCTTAGATTGGAAACAAATATATTTTTTTGCAGTGAACATGCAACATGAATTTCAAATAGAGAAGTAAATCGGATTATATTAGCACTATATATAACTAGTCCATTACTACAAATAAATTGTAAATGCCTTGTCAAAACCAAATCGTTCGTTAAAAGCAGCATCAGGAGCAGCTCGGATCTCTCTTACCGAGGATCTTGCTGATACTGGAGTTGTGCATGTCAGGGAACGCCTGCAGGATCCGTCGCCTTTCGTCTTTGGCCCACACCATGAAGGCGTTCATGGGACGTTTGATGTGGCCAGAGGAGGGAGTTCGGGATTCACCAAAGCTTCCCACCCCAGAGATTGCCATCTGCCCTGTTGGGAACAACAAGATTAAAAACAAAACAATCAGTCTAGACACACATAACTTCCTTTTGTTTGACTACACGCCCCACAGCCAAACGCAATTACACAGGCAGGTGGCATCTGTGTTTGTTGCATGCCAAAGAGATTTTTTTTTTATTGTAGTTGAAACGGTCATTAATTCACACGCATTCATAAGGCAATTGTTTGTTTGATCTGGAAAAAAAATGCACAAAGCTGAAATGTGTGTGTGTGTGTGTGTGATCAACCCAATTTAATTATTACTTGTGGCATACTATGTCGAAATAACATATTACAAGCGTTTCTCTAAATGACTAGTCAACCTGGGACTTAACTGGTAGCCATGTATAATTAGATTGGGATGACGGGATTCTGAGATGGTCAAGTTTCAGGAGGTGTTTATGTAAGACCGAAACAGTTTCTCAAAAGAGCAGAACACAATGCTGGGATCTATTTTTAGATGACACGCCATCACTCGAGATGCGAAGTAACACCAAAAGGCTACACTACAAAAAAATGCTTTTCTTTGAGATTTTGTCTTGTTTCTAGTCCAAATATCTAAAGAAGCATTTTCTAGGCAAGTAAAAAATATTGTTTTGTTTACAGAAAGTCAGAATTAAGTGAGTTTTTCCTTAAAACAAGCTAAATATTCTGCCAATGGGGTAAGCAAAATAATCTTGTTTTCGTTTTGAAAAACTCAATTTTGACATGTTCATTCATTTTCCTTCGGCTTAGTCCCTTAATTATCAGGGGTTGCCACAGCAGAATGAACCGCCAACTATTCCAGCACATGTTTCACGCCAGTGGTCCTCAACCACCAGGCCGTGGATCAATTGGTACTGGGCCGCACAAGAAACCATTAAATATTTCCATTTTATTTATTATCTGAGTCTAAACGATTTTTTATTTTGAAAAATGACCAAATTCTCTCGCTTACCCTTGAGTGCCCAAATTTAACCCACAAGCAGCAAAATGAGTAAGAAACAGACTTCTTTGGAAAGTTTCTTTGCGAAGGGGAAAAGGCCCAGTGAAGGACCTGCGAACTGCCAAGGAATGGATTCGGAACCCATTTGTCAACAAATCAGGTGAATCCACCATGTCTGTGCAAGAAGATCAACTGCTGGAGATCGCAAATGACGTTCGCATATTGCGTCTTTTTTAGAGTTCGCGCAAGTTCGTTATTTCCAATGGAGGTGCGCGGCTTGCACAGGCAAGTGGTGTGATGCGCTTGCGCCTTTCAGACGCAACCAGTTGAATGAATGGCGTGAACGCACCGTGAGTCACGTGACAAGAACTGACCAATCAGCTTTAGCTTGTATGGAATATACACATTTCAGTCTACTAATTATCTCAGACAAACACAGAACACCCAAACACTGCAGTGCTTTGTAATTTCCTACATAAATAAAACTTGTATCAGAGTTACAGCAATGTTTGTCAGCTTGTCATCCTCTGAGAAAACGGTTGATGGTGGCCTAGCAACCTACGAACCATCGACCACCCCTCCCCCCCGGTCCGCGGTAAAATTGTCAAGCGTTGACCTGTCTGTTTTGAAAAAAAGGTTGGGGACCACTGTTTTACTCAGCGGATGCTCTTCCAGCAGCATCCCAGTACTGGGAAACACACATACACTCTCACGTTCACACACACACACTCATACACTACGGCCAAATTAGTTTATTCAATTCACCTATAGCACAGGTCTTTGGACTGTGGGGGAAACCGGAGCACCCGGCGGAAATCCACGCCACACGGGGAGAACATGCAAACTCCACACAGAAATGCCAACTGGCCCAGCCGGGACTCAAACCATCGACCTTCTTGCTGTGAGGCGACAGCGCTACCCACTGAGCCACCATGCCACCCAATTTTGACATATTACTTTTTAAAATGAGACAATATGTTTTACTTATCAAGAAAATGCTTCTTGATTTAAGGATTTTTAGATATTTAGACTAGAAACAAGAAAAGCAGTCGTCTTGCAGTGTAAAGGTCTGGATGTGTGTGACTGTATCAGAAAATTAAACTAATTTAAGTAACAAGTACGCCATCTTGACTGATACGTACCCTCAGAATCACTGCTGTGGTGGTCTTCAGTTGTCCGACTATGTCCATCATCCACCCGGTCTCGAGATGCCTCCTAATAATCAAACAACAGACCGAGATCTTACACAAGACAGGCATAAATGGCATCGTGGCATTCATTTATTTGGCACAGTGATTGAATAAGTTGGTATTGTTGCTACAGAAGCTGGTCAACATACAAAAGCGTCTCAGCCACACCTATGCTGAGAAGCACAAAGGGCCCCGGGGACATTTTAGCGCTTATTAAATCTAATTTTGAAATTCAAACACAAATGAACTCTACTACTCTCCCTTTGAAATGGTGTCATCAGTGTCTACCAGCATACTAAAGTAAGACAGTTTTTTTTTTTTTTTACAAGTGTCGAGCTGTAAAAACAGGTTTAAATGGAATGCTTCAAAACCCAGTCGACAACAAAGGCGAAAATCACTGTCATATCTCCCTGCGGTTAAACTGAAATCAAAAGGACCAACAAAGTGGTTGTCGAAACAGGTGTCTACAGAGACTATTCCACAATCGCCACGTATACAAACAAGTGAAGATTGTGGTAAGACTCCAATAGCAGCTGTTCTTGGCTGAAAGGGGAATGAGGCCCTTGTTTAGCTGATATCATGAACGCCTGTAAACTAATATCCATTGCTGACCCTGACCAGCCCTTTTCTCCTGTAACACAGTGGGTGTTCTGAAAGAGGGGCATTGTAAAAAAAATTACCATCTAAATATGAGAAATTATTATGATTTTTTTTTTTATTTAGTGTAGCAGCATAACCACTACAATCTTTCAGCTTAAAAGAGGATACATTTTTCACTGCCAATCATTTCACTTTTTTATACAATATAGAAAGTAACAAAACACAATGTAAAAAATTAAATAAAGTAAATAATAACAATAACGATAACATAATAATGTACACAATATTAATAACAAAATTTACACAATTCGGGGAAGGCAAATATATACCTAATAGTCAAACTCTATATTAAATAATATTAACCCTTGTGTGCTGTTGGGGATGTTTTTATCCACTCTGGGGTGATTTTGAGTCTTAATTTGGCCATAACATTTTCTGTGTTTGAGCAGCGGAATGATATTTGGTGACAAATCATATTTTGACACGTATTTTGGGAAAATGCTTTCTGTCATTGTCTGTCATCTGTCATTCTGTCTTCAAATGAGGCAAAGCTTTAAAACGTGTATATACATATACTTTATTTTAGCTGTAATAACTTGTTTTAAGTGTGCCCATTTAAAAAATAAAAGCTCAATCACTTTTATACTTGTTCTTTAGTGACAAAATATGTTTTGTGGCAGTAAACGTCAGTATTTTGAGAAGCAACGCATAATAATTTTGTACTGTAACTACTCTCAAGTCTTAATTTGAATACAAAAATTGTGTACAAATATACACATTTTATACAGAGTTTTGCATTCAAATTAAGACTTGACTGTAGTTAAAATGCAAAATTATTACTTGTTGCTTCTGAAAATACTGAAGTTTACAGCCACAAAACATAGCGCAGAGATCCCAAAGTAGGGCCCGCGAGTCAAAGTTGGCCCATGGTAACATTTGATTTGGCCCACCGTCCCATCTGAAACGAGAGGGAGAATGATGGGAAGGTGGTTGTGGCGAATACCTTTGACAGAGTCAAATTTTCGAATTTAATGTAATCTGTTGTTTGTTTGTTTGTTTGTTTGTTTTATTGCTAAACTACAAAAAAGCCAACTGAAATTAAATGTTTAAATTAAATGTTGACTTTTAAAATGTAAATACTGTCACTTAACAGATAATGCACAAAACATCAGCGAGCATATTAAGAGAAAGGCAGGAGCGGGTCGACTTGTGTATTCAGTATTGAACTCCATTGTGTTATAAATGGGATTGTTTATGTTTTTCTAGTTACTAGTTTTCTAGCAAATAAATTAGGAAATTACCCACGGCAAACTTAATGTAATATATATATATATATATATATACGGCCCACAGCCCTCAATCAAGGTTGGTTTTTGCCCCATTATAAGAAAAAGTTTGGGCACCCCTGACATAGCAGAATATATTTTGTCACTAAAGAACAAGTATAAGTGTGATTGAGCTTTTTAGAATAACTTCTAACAAGTTATTACAGAATTTAAAAAATGTCTTAAAATTACAAGACTGGTCTTAAATGATGTCTTAAATTGTAATTAAGCTAAGTTTGTGGTTAAAACACCTAACTTTAAGTTTTACTTAAGAAACAAAAAATATAAATAATCTTAAAACAATCATAATAATCTTACACAATCTGATCTTGCATAGCATTGTATTCTTAAAACGAGATTTTTTGGGGGCTAGAAATAAGATTGTAACTCTTGACTACACTGTAAAAGGCAATTAGTTGACTTTACTTAAAAAAAATAAATTAAAAAAAAGATAGTAAACCCATTGCCTTATAATTATTAAGTAAATAAACTATGTGCATAATTAATTAAAAGTTAAAGTTAAGTGAGTTGACTTTACTTAAAGTAACTAATCGCTTTTTACAATGTAGATAAGGACTCAGAATCAGAAAGCCTTTATTGTCATTGTATACAAGCATACAATTAAATTATGGAGTGCTGCTCGAAATTTCCATCAAAAATATGTAGGACACGTCAAGAAAAAAAGAAAACATAATAAATAAATAAAGTGTCACAGTGGGATTGCACTTGTTAAAGTCTATAGCTCATGTGAAGGATTATATTAGTGTTATAATAAAGAGCATGCTTTGATTATTATTGGGTCATATACTTGAATTTAGAGCACCTATGGTTCTAGAAAAGGAACTGTGCCGGAGTCTGTTTGTGTGTGCTTTGTGGCCTCTATGCTGCTGAAAAAGGAGTTTCTGCAGTGGGTGTTTCAAGAGCGGGTCATTAATGGCTACTTGCCCCAATGCTTCGGCCTTGAAGCCCGACCAATGGTGACAAACAGCGATCCCCAGGTGCTGCTGAGAAAACCTTGAAAAACTGGGGTGTGGAGTATGTGAGAGCGTGTTGGTGTGTGTGCGCGCTAAGACGTGGCCTCACCAGCCTTGTGTTGTTGTCCCTCTCTCGGCCCGTTGAGCCCTGTCCTCCACCACGCAACAGCTGCTGGGCATCATGAATGGCTTGTGTCACAACATCACCCTCTCCCAAGAAGCCTGAAGAGTGAGAGAGAAAGGAAACCTTAGACAAGGTCAAGAGAGATACGTTTATCCCTCCCCGTCTTGTGATGCACAAATAAAGCACTTGGCTCGAGCCCAAGTATATGATCTGATCCCGGACGAGTCCCCGCTCTTCAGTCCAAAGGCTTAAGACAAACAGTCATGTCTGAGGTGCTGACACATTCTCATGGGCTGCTTCGAAACAGATTTTCTCGACTGTGACAACTGCTGGAAAAGTATTTTGGCAATGGGAACCCTGAGATGGGTACTTCCTAACAGGGTGCAGAAAGAGCTTTTTTTCCCCTGATTGTGAGCCTCAAGGACTTCCCTGTTTTAAAAATGGTGTTACAGCTCAGCGGGAAAACGACAGTCAGCATGACTCAAAGTGGTAGTGATATTTTATGACCCATCTGACAGCACAAAAGGAATATGTTGTGGAACTTGTGAAAAAGAAATTCTCACTCGCAGTCCTACGGTCATTGCACACCAAGTCCAACATTTCCATCAGAAAATAATTGACCTCAGGTGGTGTCAATCACATTTACACACTGCCTCTGAAACTTTAGTCCAGGGGTGTCAAACTCAGTTCCTGGAGGGCCGCAGCTCTGCACAGTTTAGTTCCAACCCTGCTTCAATACACTTACCTGGAGGTTTAAAACAAGCCCGAAGGACTCAATTAGTTTGATCAGGTGTGTTTAATCAGGGCTAAAGCTAAACTGTGCAGAGCTGCGGCCCTCCAGGAACTGAGTTTGACACCTATGCTTTAGTCTGTTGTAAAATTTAATTGGATTGGCATAACTGAGGGGGCATTTTTATCCCATAGGGAGGCGCTAGACCTGTGTGTACCTCCAAAAATAAAGAAAAAAAATAATAATAAATAAAAACTTGGTATGCCACATATATTATATAAATCAATAAATAAATAAGTTATTACCATGAAAATCTGTTAAAATTTGCCATGGATAACACGCAACTCAATAGGCTATATTATTTTTATTACAATTTTAAAGGTAAAAAAAAAATAAAGATTTATATTAGGCTATCATAAGTGTTTTTTTTTCGTGAAATTCGGTTGGCAGTTGTTAAAACACCACCATTAACTATTAGGCTATTACCCGTCATTTTATTTATTTAGCCTATTTTAATAACTTTTTCATGAGCTTATAAGTTAAAATAAAGCGATAACTGTATTTTACCCATTAAAATAGACCTACAATATATTTTCTGGTGTTTAATTTTGCATGAGCAAATAGCAGTATAGCCTAAATTACATAATTTAAAAAAATTATCATTCAGCCTACCTGCAGCGCATGTGAGAGGTTGATCCGCGGCAAATCCACTTACGCACGCACTACATATTTCATTTTTATTGGAAAATGTAATCCATACCTATTCCCTACCCCTAAACCCAACCATAACTGTAAATTATTCCCAAAATTAGAGGGGAATGATAGTTGCATAACAATCACGTAGAAGTGCATAAACCTAACCGTAAGCCTAAACTTAACATAAATGGTAAACGTATTCCTTAATTCTGATTGGCTGATTAGAATGTTGTTCCAGGATCAACATAGATGTTAATCAAGGAACATGTCCTACTTGGTGAAATCAGGTTGGCGGCATGGCACCGTTTATGAAAATTAGTGGAAATAGTACAAATATTAAAATTCCACTGCTTTAAAGAAATCAACTTTGAATTTCGGGATAATCCCGCACAGCTCTTTGATCCCATAAGGAGGTGAACTGTCCTTCCTCTCCGTGCAGTGGACTGGATGAACATAATATTTCCTTTTTCTTTTTTGAAGAAGAAAGAGAACAAAGCATTACTGCTTGTATTGATTCCGACCTCCCCCCCCCCACACACAACGGATTCGTTAATACGCATCGGACTCAGTGAGCAAAGTTTCTGTGCATGACAAATTTTTTGTATACCAATATGAAAAAAAAAAATGCATACGAAAATTCCAGATGTTTAATCTACTAAACAGTGCTGCTGTTGAGATGTAGCGGCAAGATCAATTGTGAAAAACAATAATAATAATAATAATAATAATAATAATAATAATAATAATAATAAT
>CAIGQV010017532.1:1828046-1845621 GCA_903798115.1 Danio jaintianensis
GAAAACTAGCCTAGAGCGCCATTTGCTGTTGAAAACTAGCCTAGAGCACCATTTGCAGTTAAGAACTAATCTAGAGTGCAGTTTGCTGTTAAAAACTAGCCTAGAGCACCATTTGGTGTTAAAAACTAACCTAGAGCGCCGTTTGCTGTTAAAAACTAGCCTACAGAGTCATCTGCTGTAAAAAAAAGAAATTAACGTAGAGCTCAATCTACTCTTAAAAACTAGTAGAGCGCCATTTGCTGTTAAAAACTAGTGTAGAGCATCATATTCTGTTCAAAACTAAACAAGCGAGAATAGTGGTGCATTTTGAATATGTCAGAACCAATGCAGATTTCTTGAACTAACGTGTGCAAAGATTATATTTTACAACAATTACTAATGACAATTTAAACAATTAAAACATCAAATCTAAAAAATGTCAACATTGCACTTGCAAATATTTACAAATGTAAAAGCAGCCTTTGATATATAAACCTGTGCGTACAAAGATATTATTTATCAGCAACCCCTAAAGATCCACAGTTTGAACTTTAAAGGCTCTTCAACATTGCAACTGTCACATGTAACAATCACACACATTATAACATTACAAACCCCCATTGCAAACCAGCACTGGACCCACTATGGCAATGCATTAGATGGCAGGTTTCCCAATAGACAAGACAGGTGAACACTTTCAGGTCTTCGGCTGTTGAACTCCACCAATAGGATCTTCCAAATCCACCTCTTAACAAAAACTTTGAACATGAGACAAACGGTTTACCAACCTCAAGAGTATCTGATCAGTTCTCATTATCTTCAGATCGTCTTTAGGAAATCGTTCCACTTGCCAATGTGCAAGTCTGAAGAAGCAGCTCATGGTGTGATATGGATGACGGTGGACATCCGAATGATAAAACCCAGCCAGTGAGCTCCTTAGTAATAGAAAGGAAAGTTGGCGTCTCTCTATGCCAGATGCGCAAAACTGCGGTCAGGAAAGTATGCCCTATAGCAAAGGCAAACAGAAGCATTTGCATGGCGTTTGCCTCCGTTATAACTTTCCACTGAGTACTTGACACAGATAGGGATTTGATAACATTGTAAAAGTGAAATGGGAGAAGAGCGTCCAGGAATAAACAAAATAAAATAGCAAAATCAGACTAGATATAGATAGGGCGCCTTGTTTGTGTTTTGATTTGAATGCTGATGACATTTGCAAAAACAAAAACGAAACAAAAAATAAGATCAATATCTACTAATGAACGGAAAGACTATATATAGATGTAAAAACACCGTTGGAAGATAACATGCGTCATTGTTAATTGACAGAGTTACTATTGTAGCTTTTCCTTGTAGCACAAATTTTTTGTTAAACTATTTGCGTATTATCTTTAATATATTGTTTAACATCCAGATTTAAGACATTATGTTAGGTTTTATTTATTTTAGTTCTAAGCAAACTAAATGAAAATAAGAATTATTTTCTTGCCAATGAGTTTATTATAGCTATTGAAAAAAATTAATCTTTATGCTAGCTTATGTGTTTGAGTCAAATGTATTGCTTGTATTTTTCTGTAAACTACTACTTCAAAAAAAAAATTATGTTTTTTTTAAAAAGTTATTTCAAAAAATTAAGAAATGTTATCAGACCATTATAGAATAAAACCAAATGTTACCATTTTATCCAACCCATAACTAACTCAATTCAAGTTTATTTGGTATAGCGTTTTTTACAATAATTACTTCAAAACAGCTTTACAAAAGGTGCACATCATTGCATTACAATCATTCATTCATTCATTTTCCTTCAGCTTAGTCCCTTTATTCATCAGGGGTCTCCACAGCGGAATGAACCGCCAACTTATCCAGCATATGTTCTACACAGCGGATGCCCTTCCAGCTGCAACCCAGTACTGGGAAACACCCATACACTCTCACATTCACACACACACTTTGGCCAATTTAGTTGATTAAATTCACCTATAGCGCATGTGTTTGGACTTTGGGGGAAACCGGAGGACCCGGAAGAACCCCACGCAAAACACAGGGAGAACATGCAAACTCCACACAGAAATGCCAACTGACCCAGCCGGGACTTGAACCAGCGACCTTCTTGCTGTGAGGCGATCGTGCTAACCACCGAGCCACTGTGCCGCCCCACATTACAATCAAATTAAGTTAAAGTTACAATCAAATATAAGTTCTTATATACAGACATAGTTAACCTGTAATTTTACAGCATATAGGTGATGTCTATGTATAGATGTTTAATGAAGTGTATTTAAGTGTGTGTTGTCCTCAAAGTCCTCGATGGTTGGTATCAACTAACAAATCCAGTAAATCCAGATACATTTTTCTTATTTTTTCCATAGCTCTACATGGTGTTTTTAGTTAACATTTAAGCTATATTTCAAGTAACAAACTGATTTTTTTAGTTAACTATAACCAACTGATGGGTAAAAGTTATAATATGGATAAAAAGTTATGGATGGATAAAAGTTACAATATTATCAAAAAAAGGTTTTGATGTGTAATATATATATATATATATATATATATATAAATATATATAAAAAAAATTAAAATAAAACAATGCAAAAGTGTATTGCATAGCAGATCAAATATTGGCAGGAAGAATAACATTAATATAAAGTGTGCATGTTATGTAATAAACAATTATGGCAGCAATTATAAGTCAAAATGATTAGCCCTCCTTTTCTTTTTCAAATATTTCCCAAATGATGCTTAGCAGAGCAAGGAATTTTCCACAGTAATTCCGATAATATTTTTTCTTCTGGAAAAAGTCTTATTTGTTTTATTTCAGCTAGAATAAAAGCAGTTTTTAATTTTTTTTTAAAAACATTTTAAGGTCAATATTATTAGCCCCCTTAAGCAATATTGTTTTGACACAAACCAGCGTTATACAATGACTTGCCTAATTACACTAACTTACCCTAGTTAAGCTTTAAAATGTCACTTTAAGCTGAAGTCTCTAATATCTATATCTATAATATCTAGTAAAATATTATGTGCTGTCATTATGGCAAAGATAAAAGAAATCAGTTATTAGAAATGAGTTATTAAATGTAGAAATGTGTTAAACTCTTTCCGTTAAACAGAAATTGGTAAAAAAAATATATATACTGGGGAGCTAATAATTCAGGATGACTAATAATTACTAATTAATTAAAGACTAATAATAATTCTGACTTCAACTGTATATAAAATTTATTTATCATACATCATATTAAATTGTCAGTTAAATCACCAAAAAAAGTAACATGCAAAGAAAAATTGATGCCTTTAGCAAAAGAAAACCAAAAACAAACAAACAAACTAAACAAGTGAAAGGTTTCGTGCTCATGCAGAATGTCTAAAAAAAACTGCAGTAGATTTTCCAGTTCATCAGTCGCTAACCTGTGGCAAGCTAATAGTCAAAACAACGTGGCCACGACACACAATACAGACTCGAACATGAAAGCCAAGCAAATGCATTTTCATTAAACAGAACTGAGGACTGAGGTTTGCGTAATAACAGCTCCTTTTTCGACAGATTTTCCTCTTCCGTGAAAGGGACAGTCCCTGACAGTCCCCTCCTAAATTCACCGGTCTTCATGTTTTGAATGCAGGAATGAAAAACACAATGCAAATCAGCAGGGTTTACACATGGACTTTAGGAAATACAAGCACACACGTATTCAAATGACTGATGTTTGTTATTCAATTGTGAAGCTGTGATGAATCGAATAATGTTTCTGGATCTATAGCATTTAGAAACTCAGCATTGTAGACAATATATTAAATGATTCAACATTATATTTTGTAGTAATAATGCTGTGCAATCTGAGTACACATTGGTTTGTTGTTTGCTTTTGGGATCTGATTGTTTGCATTCGGACCCGGAAATGGTGACATCAGACATTGGATTGCAGTGAGTCCCATTTACACTTGTTTGATTTGAATAAATGCCACCAAACTTTAAATCTTCCTGGAAAGTAGGAGCAAAAAAAAAAAAAAAAAAAAGAGAGTAGGCTTTCCAAATGTAACAGATTAAAATACTTAGTTCCCTTTGTAGTTATTAAATTTAGTTTAATCATTATTTTAAAAATGTAATCATTATAAAATAAGTACTAGCATCCTCTAGCAATGGCATTAGTTTTACTTAAGATTAAACTACTTATACTGCTAATATATATATATATATATATATGTTATTATTTTATTTTTTTTAGCTGGTGGACTAGACTAAAAAAAACGAGTAACTATTGAAGATTTCAAACGTTTTAAAAACCCTCCCGAACATCCCGGAGAGAGAGAGAATTTTGGGTTTATATATGTCATGGCAAAAAAAAGATCAAGTTAACCACATTTTATAAATATCACTTTTCTATAATTATAAAAATATTCTAACAATTAAAAATCATCAACAGCAATAAATAAATAATTCATTCATTCATTCATTTTCTTTTCGGCTTAGTCCCTTTAATAATCAGGGGTCGAAGAAGTTGGCGTAATGAACCGCCAACTTATCCAGCATATGTTTCACGCAGCGGATGCCCTTCCAGCTGCAACCCATCACCCATACACTCCCCATTCACACACATACACTACGGACAATTTTAGCTTACCCAATTCACATATAGTGCATGTCTTTGGACTTGTGGGGGAAACCGGAGCGCCCGGAGGAAACCCACACCAACACGGGGAGAACATGCAAACTCCACACAGAAATGCCAACTGACCCAGCCGAGGCTGAGGCGACAGCGCTACCCACTGCGCCACTACGCCACCCCGGCAATAAATAATACACAAGATAAAATATATAAATAATAATAATGATAATATATAAGATAAAAATCTAAAACATTTTTTTAAGGTTTACTTTTGATAAAAATTTTACAATTTCAGAAGGATTCACACTTAAAAATATTTCATTTAAAGTCTCTCCAGATAAAAATTGTTCACTGATAACATTAAAAGTAGGGCATTCCACAAGAATCTGTTTAACAGTTTGGTTTCTGTTGCAATATTGACATTTTGGGGGGTTCTTCTCCTTTGAGTAAATGTTCATGTGTGAGTCTCGTGTGTCCGATACGGCATCTTCTGTAAATAATCATCATTTAGTGCATGTCTTTGGACTATGGGGGAAACCGAAGCACCCTGACAAAACCTACGCCAACACGGGGAGAACATGCAAACTCCACAAAGAAATGCCAACTGACCCAGCCGGGACTCGAACCAGCGACCTTCTTGCTGTGAGGAGACAGCGCTACCCACCGCGCCGCCCCACAATCTCATCATGTCTTGAGTTTAAAAAAAAAATGTGGGATTTTCTTCCCATTTCAGGCTGAATTTTAAAAAGCTTAACATTCCGGAGATAAAATATATGCAATTTTCAATCAAGCTGTAAAACTTAAATCTTGCATGTACTGAACAGTACAAACATGCAATGTCTGAAGAAGTTTTATGAGTGAATCAACTGAAACAGCAGAACAACCAAATTAAGCGTACAACCCAGTTAAAGAAAAAGTTCACCCAGAAGTGAAAATTACCCCATTTTTTTACAGACCCTGCCTGAAGCCATTCTCAGTGTACATGATTTTTTTTCTGTCAGGCAAACAGTCAGCGTAGTTTTAAATTGTATCCTGGCTCTTTCATGCTGGCTTTTATTTTGAAGCCTCCAAAAGAGCTTAAATCTGTTTCCAAACTAGCCCATATCAAGTCAAGTCAAGTCAAGTCCAGCTTTATTGTCATTCCGCTACATGTGTGGACATACAGAGGAACGAAATGTCGTGTCTCGCAGGACAACGGTGCTACATAGATTAATAATAAATACAAACACAACAGTGGACATAAGAGCTATTATAAAAAACCTATGCATAACTAAAATATACTATAAAATAAAAAATAATCGCCAGGGGGTTAAGACTTGTCTTATGAAGCCAAATGTTTCACATGAAAAAAATGTTTCACATTTTGAAATTATAAACTCTAATCACTGACTTTCGGTGGCTGGTGATTGCATGTTATGCGCAACTGACGTATACAATGCAAGACATATTCATAATAGAAGTTCTAGGAATAGATTTTGTGGGAACCACTTACCACATGGTTTGTTTACCACAGAAGATGACGACGAAAGAGAAAACTAGTTGGCTTGGTGTTACTGCATAATGTTATGCAGTATATTACTCTTACAATATATCTACCCATCATACTTCGTATACACCAGTTGAAAGTAATGTGTACTTCTCCTGCCGCCATTGGCGGCATATGGGTTAGTTTGACAACAGATTTATGCGCTCTGGGTAGCTTCAAAATAAAAGTCACTTCCCAACACGAATATACAGCATGAAAGAGCTGGAATAAAATTTAAAACTACTCCAACTGTGTTTATCTGACAAGAAAAAAAAAAAAATAAAAAGTCTTGAGGGTGAGTAAATTATGGGTTAATTTTCAGTTTCAACCTTTTTTTTTTTTTTTTATGAGGTCCGCAAAGTGTGTTTGAAAGATTCAGCTTAATGTTTTAAGTCAGATTGAATTTAATAAAAGTCAAAATTACTTGTAAAGATAGTTTGATTTAACTTAAAAATTATAGGCAGCCACTTATATTTTTACAGTGAACCCAAAAACCCATACTGAAAACTTTCAGTATGAATATAAGCTATTAATGTTAATACATTTCAAATCATAAACTAACATAAAATTACTTCACCTGTTATGTGTCCATTAGTGTGAAATGCATTGAAAACTCAATTTCTAAAAAGTTAACAAGGACAAAAAGTGTCCAAATCTGAAAAAACGCAGTAATATTTCGCCTAAATCAGCACGACACATCCAAACACACGACGGCAGAGACTTTCTTCAGTATTTTTCCACAACAAAAGCTGCTGTAAAGATCAGAATTTTGGGCTCATGTTCTTTTGAGACCTTCTAAATAAGACGTATAAATGGGATGATGGTACGAGCACGCTCTGGACACAAAAGACGGAGAGAGGAGAAAGAAAGGAGAGTGGGTCGCCGGCGTTTTTTTCCTTCGTGTGCTTTTGAGAAGCGCAGGTTAAAAAGCAGCCTCTTTCATTGTGCCTCTCTGGGCCTAAAACAGTCCAGTTATTGTGGCGCCAAGTGAAAGGCTAGTGTGGCATTTATCTGAGAGACAAGAGGAGGGGGCAATGAAAGGAGGCCGAGCACAAAACACACTTGGAATAAAGAAATATAACAAGAGAAAGGGAATAAAAGATGTTAGTGAAGGGCCCCCTTTGCAAAAAAGGCGCACAAAAACCTTCCACCACCCCCTTCAGGCAAAGAAAGACAAAGGCGAAATACATTAAAATCTGCTGTTTTCTAAGCCTGGCACACTTTTATGTCCAACCTTGATTCAGACGGACCATTTTCATTTTGTTTAATATGAGTCCACTGGTTCGTGTGATGCATTAGATGTTGTTTTTCCATCAGTACGGATCTCCAGAAGGCTCTGGATCTCACAGGCTCGTCCTTGAATGTCTGTGGTTTTTTGAAACGAGTTCGGCTCTTTTGAGAAGAGATGGTGTGTGTCTGTGAGGTTGTCATAGAGATCCAGCAGACGTTTTGTGCTGTGAAAAACACAACAGGTGATTCGGAGCAAACGCAGGTGGAGTCTTGGAGGGAAGCTCTGTTGGGAAGCAGTGAGGCTGAGGAGGATCTCATATAGTGCTTAAAGCCTACTTAGAAAAAACAACCTGAATGACCTAGGGGTCTCATTTAGAAAAGTTTGTGTAGAAACCTTCCTAAAAGTGAATGGCGATGGGTGGTTAGATTAAGTCACTACGCAAGTTTACTTAAAGCTGCACACATTCTCACATTTGTTTTTTAAAAAACAGGGGTCTGCAACCTTTTTGTAACACTGTGTTTGTATTAATAATTTTTTAATGTATTTTGGGAGGGGGCACAGTGGCTCAGTGGTTAGCACTGTCGCCTCACAGGTGGTTCAAGTCCCGGTTGGGCCAATTGGCATTTCTGTGTGGAGTTTGCATGTTCTCCCTGTGTTGGCGTGGGTTTCCTGCGGGTGCTCCGGTTTCCCCCATGGTCCAAAGACATGCGCTATAGGGGAACTGAATAAACTAAATTGTCCTTAGTGTATGTGTGTTTCCTAATACTGGGCTGCGGCTGGAAGGGCATCTGCTGCCGGCGGTTCATTCTGCTGTGGCGACCTCTGAAATAAAAACTAAGCTGAAGGAGAATGAATGAATAAATGAATGAATGAATGAATGAATGAATGAAATACATCTATATCACAAATGTATGCAACAATAATCTAAAACAAACTAATACAACTCACCATAATGGAGATGTTTGTTACCCACTTATGCTGTATAAATTGAATGATAATTAAGTAAATACGTTGCTAAGCAACACAAATGCTTGTACCTGGCTCATACCCTTGTGGAAAAGGTTTAAGTTCACTGTAGAAGTGAAGCGGCGCACTGCGTCCGGTCTGCAATGTGCAAAGATATGGATATTGGTTCTTAAAGGGGCAACTCACAATAAACTGGGATCTCGTATAGCCTAAGGCAATTTTGCGTTCTTGCGGCATGGTATAAAGTCTTTGTATGACCCAGGGTGGACATGTGCATACGCCACTTCCCATGCAAAAGTTGTGATCTATTTAAAAAAAAAAAAAAAAAAAAAAAAAAAAAAAAAAAAGGAAGAATGTTCGCAGCTGTAAGCAAACGAAGTAAACCTAAGAAGTGACTTAATAATGCTACGCAATAATGCCACGTTTATAAATGAGACCCTTGCTGATCCTAAGGCTATGTTTACATGACAATGTTTTTCCTTTGTGTTTTTAAAAAGTTTCATGTCTACAAAATGTTTTCAAAACAATCCCTCTTTACACATATCGGTGAAAATGGCTAAAAACGCTGTATTACATATGACAGGCCAGTATTTGGCGCTGTCATCTTGTTAGTAAAAATTACCTGTAGGAAATTGATGACATGCCGTCAGCGGCTCGGCAGTCGTGTGCATGTATAAATTGCCATGTATAAGATATTACGTCTCTGCTGAAGTAAATCCGTTTTCTTTTTTTTTTTTGAGAGAGATCCTAATGGTCTAATCCGATTCAATGATCTATGCTAAGCTAAGCTAAAAGTGCTCCCACCAAATCCAGAGATCAGCTTGAATCTCAGATCCCATGAATCTTAGATCAGCTTGAATCTCATCTAGATTCAAAACTAGTCAAACTGGGCGTTTTAAAATAAGCCTATTTCCAAAAAAAGAGAGTGTTCCTTTAACATGTTCCTCAAACAAAACTGAAAAAATGAGGGAGAGAAGCTGAATTTCTGCATCCACTACTTAAAACTAAGACAAAAGCACCTGGTGGAGCATTGGGATGGGGCAGAAAGCAGCGCTCCATCGCTCCACATGAGGACCCAGACAGGAAGACAAGACGAAACCTTCACCTTTCAGGACATCCTGAGAGCCTCCCTGCGCACCAGCGTCCACTGCAGCGGTGCAGGACGAACACGTGCTAAAAAACAGGATATACACTCACCACACGCCTGAGAAACAACAGCCAACACAGAGACGCACTGGACAGAGGAAGACCAGGAGGATATGATGGAGCGAGAGAGGGATTTCATAGATAAAAATCCACATTTATGTCAATGGTTTGTTTCAATCTCATAGTTTGTCTACTTTTGAGAAGTTCTCTCTGTAAGCCTCTAAAAAAAAAAAAAGTGCAAAACCCTCTACATATATGATTTTCCTGTTCTGTTCCTTTAACCCTCATTTGGGTCCATTTTAATCAAAAATATATATATATATACATAAAACAATTGTGTAGGTTTTAGTAAGGTCACAAAACTTTGCAAATGCTTTATGAGATAAAATAAATTTCAGAAATTAAACATTTAAAAACTTTAATTACATTTTTTAATTGAAATAAATAAATAAAATAAAAATATAAAAAATATAAATAAATTAAAAACATAAATAAAAATAATAAATGAATTAATTAATATAAATTAATATAAATAAAATAATAAATAAAATAAATATATCAAAAACAAATAAATAAACAAAAATAATAAATTTAATAAATATATATAAATATATATAAAATTTATTTATTTTTTAAGACATGCAATCATTCAAAAACATCTTTCATGTAATTATTGCTGAGTTACAATCTGAAACGTTGTTTTAAACGACAAAAAAAAAAAAGTTATTAATGTTTCAAGAAATAAATTAAGAAAACAGTGGAGAATTTAAATGCAATACATAGGTTTAGTAGTTTCTCTGAATATGTCAAAAGTAGACAGATGTCATTAAAGGAATATTACTTTGGTGCTCTTTAAAATCACAAATTGTACACATTCCAAAAGGAAAAAAGAAGAAAGAAAACACACACACACACGCACGCACAGAGACACGCACACAGAGACACACACGAGGTCTCAGAAATCATAAATGTACATGGAGGATGGTTAAAGCAATAATACAAAATAGATAAGATATTGCAAACTACACAAACATCAAGTTTACTTAAAAAAAATAAAATTCCTCAGTGAGCCTTTTTATTAGATACGACTAAAGGTTGAACATTTGATCTTTAGCTTCTCACCATCACAGTGCTTTTATAAATTGATTTTGGAGCATGACAGATGCAAAAGAGTGTTGTTGTTTTTTTAAAGCACTGCGTGATAAAGTCTTTAAACATTCACTCTATGAGTACAGAATAGATTTTTTTCCCATTTTTTCCCCATTTAAATGAGCTTTAAAAGCATGTGTTGAAGAAATTAGGAGAAAAAATTTGGAGAAAAATCTCCTGTGACTGGCCTAAACACAGTAAGCAAAGGATGCTGAGCGAAGGGCAAAACTAATGCAACAGGGGACGGAGTGACTGGAAAAAAGTGTCTCTGCTAACAAATGTTGAGCTTGTATTTAAAAGCCACATCAGTCTTCTGTATCACACATCCTGATAACATCTCAGAGATGCTCCTCAAACGTCTTGCACAAGTAGAGGCGAGAAACACACACACACTCCCACTTACAAACACACACACCACCCCCCATTTCCACAGAGCTGGCTTTTTTTTTTCTTTTCAATATCAAGCGCAAACATTAATATGTTATTTAAGTCAGCAGTAAAATTAACTTTTTGCATCTACTGTTCTCCTGTGGCATTTAATATTGTCACGAGGATCCCTAAACACTTCCAAAAAACAAACACAAACTTTTAAGAAAGTCTAAATCTCAAATCCAACCTGTAAAAGTGTGTGGTTCAACTCTAGAGAGCAGATATTTGTCAGCTCTTGCATACGGTGACATAAAAGTGACGCTTTCACTACATTAAATAGCTTTCTCTCGTGGTAAATGATATGTGTCAGTGATTCTGCGTTAGGGATGAGTCAATCAGGGATTTGAGAAGGAACTAAACGTTATTTTTTCTTTCAATGAAAAGCTCCGGTGACAGACAGCTTGGTTTGCAAAGTATGTTTAAGAATTTGACACGAAAGTAATTAGCAACGGCAGAATTTCATTCACTTTCATACTGTAGATAATGTTTTTCACACTTTTTGATTTCGCTTTCTTACGTTGAAGACATTTTAATAATCTTTAGAGCAATTTTCCGTTGTAAAGAACTTTTTGTGGAACAAAAGATTCAATGTGTAACCAATAATGAGCTATTTTTAAGAGTACAAATTGATTTGAAAGTCAGTATCATTAAGGTATATTTATTAAATTTTCCAAAGATAAATAATAGCACATTCAAAAATGTATAACAAAATAACCACACTTTAATATTTTTATGTAGGATGGTTAAAGTGTGCTTTAATGCAAAAAGGTTTCAATTGAGATGTCATAATTAGTGATGTGAAAGTCAATTAGGGCTCTATTACAGTATGTCTGCAATGTTCATAATCCAGTCATTAAAATGAGGAATTACTGTATAAAATGAAAATAATTTTGAGTGTATAAATGAAAAGGAACTACGTCTCACTATAGACCATTTCAATGTGTTGATGTCATTGGCCCATGAACATTTCCTGCTTGTTATCAAACTATTTCATAACTGTAACAAGAGGCAATTCAATCATAACTTAATGTTAAAACGGCTATCATAACATTATTTATCAATATGTGGCTCTTTTTGGATTCTCGGAAGCTGTAGAAATTAAAAAATGTAAAACAGGAAATACGTTGGGACCATTGTTTTTGTTTACATCCCTCAAAATGGTCTATACAAGGACATGAACACATGATTTTCATCTCCAGAGCTACTTTGAGAGCCATTTTACCAGCATTTTACAGTTTTATGATCATCATGGGCCCTTTTTTACACATTGCACAATGTGGCACAAGGCGAAACGCAAGTGTTATTTGCTAGTTTCTGCACAGGGCAAGTATCATCTTCACATCCTGCGCCATGTTGTTTAAATAACAAAAACATTTGTGCGCCCATGGGTGCCCCTGTGTTTAGGCACACTGTTATTTTGAGTGTGCCAAAATAACACAATATAGTAATAACAAAAAATTTTGTCATATATATATATATATATATATAAATAAAAACCTGCGCCACTGACTTTAGACCAGCTATTAGTTGGGTCAATGGTGCAGTTTTTTGTTTTCTTTCTTGTTATTTAAAGAGTGCATTAGTAATAGGCAGGTGTAAAACATGAGTACATGTTGCTTATTACAAACACAGGGATGCGCAGAAGCACATAAATATATTTATTTAAATATAAAAAAATGTAAGAAACAAAATAGTAAAAGATTATTTTTGTCTGCATAAATATAAAAACCGCAAGCTCCTCCCATGTCTTCTTCACCTTATGGGGCTTCTGGCTCATTTTGTAAATGGTCTGCTTGATATAACCTCTCATAGGAACAGATGAACCATTCCGTTTTTGTGCTTACGAAGTCCGTCATGTAAATAGTGAATGGCAAGCCTGCAATTCACTCTTAAAGGGAAAGAGAGATGAGACTCTGATTGGTTTAATGCATGTTAGGTTCAAAACTCATTAAGAGAATAAGGACAAACTTTTTAGATCATGCGCGCCAACAGTTTTCCCGTCCTTAAAATAAAAAGGTGGTTTTGGACACAAAAGTGGTTTTGGACATACCCTAAGTGCACCTGCGTTGTGCGCTTTAGATCATAAGCTTAGATTGGTAAAATAGAACTGTATATTATTTATACACAGAAACTCAAGCGTTGCCATGACAACTTATCAAAATAAAAGTTCAGTGTAACTTGTAGAATTTATGACAGAAATATATTTATTGTACAGTAAAATGTACTATAAAAGACAATAATAATAATAATAATAAACTTTTTTCATTTGCAAGGGATAATAATAAAGGTGTGCAAATGCAATAATACCATTGTTAAAACATGTTGGCATTGTTCAAGTTCATTCACCAAAGAGAAGTTGTTGAACTCATCCAATAATATTTTAGATTTTTTTTTAAAGTTTTGTGCAATTAATAAAATAATTATTCAGGTCAAAACAAACTGAGAATGTGAATTAAAAGTTCCTATTAATTATTCTAAACTAAAAAAAATAAAAAAAATAATAAAAGGTATCAAAAAAACTATCAAAATTAAAGTTGTATTTAATTTGAAGAAATTATGACAAAAATATTAAAAGGGTACATCAGAATGTACTTAAAGCAATAACAACAGTTAAAACTTTGTGAAATTACACGTTCTTGAGTGTTTCAATTTGAACAGAAATAAGACAATTTGAAAAAATGATTCATAGAGTTTCAAAAATTTATATAAATGTTTGACATGTTTTTTGATTGCTAAAATTTCTCTTTAAAAAAATGGAAATTGGAAAAACAAAATATGAAAACAGTTTTAATTATGACATCATTGATATGACCCAATTTCATTGATTTTGACCCAATAAATTATCGAACTTCGACAACTAAAAGTTTTCACCCTGCAAACCTCAAAATAGCCATCATTCAATTTCCCCCAGTGCAATCTGCAGCCTGTTTGTTTGAGTGTGAATTAATATATAACAATTCTTGATTAATTTGTAAAGAAACAAATCATGAGGCTTCAGAAGTCTATTAAAATATCAACCCGCAGGAACACTAGCCTGTGTTCTCAAAGTTCAGAGCAGAGAGTAGCGTAGTTCATGCAAATATCTGCACCGCTGTTTCCTGGTCACATTCATTACTTCTCAAAGCGGCCTTACTGTACTAGAATGACAGTTTATCCCACTGCCAGCCAACATAGTAGCACATTTGTGTTTTTACACATGACAAACAAACAAATGAAGCCCACACAAATCTGTTGACAATATTTGCACTGACGTTATTATTCAGATTAATGTAAATGATTAAACTGTATAGTTTATTGCATTTAATGTGGCTTTTATAGCATATGGACATATCAAATCATTTACAGTTGAATTAAATGTATTAAAGTGTGTAGGAAATAAACTTTTCCACACACTTTTTTTTTACAAAAAAAAAAGTTAAACACTACATAAATGCAAAAATAAATTAATAAGTAAAAAATAAATGCAAAAATAAATAAAAAATAAATATATTACACAATTCAGATTTTATATTCAAATTAAAAATATATTATACATAATATATTTATATATAAAATTCAGGTCCTCAAAACTACAGTCTAAAGTCATGGGAACCTTTCTATTACCTGAATAGCACATCAAATGTTTGCTTTTCCATGTCTCTCATTTCATTCAACATAATTCTTGCCCCAATTTAAACAATTACACATTCAGGGCAATAAATCCACCCTGCAAATTGCCCCTGAAAGCTTTATGTGAAACCCTTTGTTCAACTTCACACCCAAACCAGCATATTCACTCCAAATCAAAGTCAAGTTCAAGCTTGCAAAACTTCACCTTTTGCCCATAACACTTTAATAAACCTGAGAACACGCAGAACAAACACAATTTCAACAAAACAAAATGCACACCCGCAACAAGAAGGATCAAGCGTCATGTTATTAAATCTCTCATTTAATAATATAATATAAAATAATATAATATATTATAATATAAATTTTAAAATGCAGCAAAATAATATGTGCAACCAAAATTGTATAAAAATGCATGGAAAAAATACATGCAATAAACCTTGAAAATAACAAAACTTGTAAATGCATGAAAACTTACTGTGAAAACATTAAAGAAAGCACATAAAGCAATGCTCACCTAAAGGGTCCGAGTTCAGCGTTACGACAGAAGTCAAAGAGTAATGCTCGTTCTGATGGGTGGCTGTCAGGGTGTCTGCTCAAACTTTCTCTGTTCTACATGCTTTAATGAAGGTCTTTCTAATTTCCGCTGTGGGTCTGAGAGCTCAGCTCATGGTTAAGAGAGAGGGGAGGTGGAACATACAATAAGAAAAAAAAACTGAAGGTTTTGGGAACTCGTAGGCGATCAGTGAAAGGCTAATGGCACTTTCCAGTTGACACCGCTCACCTGCGGAAAGCCATTTTACCATTTCGGACAAGAAAACGTGCCACTTGGGATTATTAATAGACAACTTCAATATTCTCAAAATGCTGAAGATTTACGATGGATCAACAAACACATGGCAAATGTTGCAAACATAATGCAACTTCAACTTCACTTCTTGACAACATTTTGCAGATGAAAACTATACTTCAGATGAGCAGATCGTTATCGATACAACTTTTAGTAACACTTTAGTAGACGGAAAAATGTCACTTAACTAGTGGCTTGTTAAATGCCTACTATTAACAACATATTGGTTGTTTATTACACTGTAAAAAATGCTGGGTTCCACATAATTCCTTCATGTTGCCCCAACACAAATCGATTAAGTTAACATAATCGTTTTTACAAATTAAAGTGGATTCAACTTACTACTAATAATAATTAGGTTGTGCCAAAAACAACATAATAATGGTGTTGTTTCAACTCATTTTAAATAAGTAGTTTAAACAAGCAGCAAAAGTAATTTGAGTGTAGTATAAAGTACATGATTTTATTCTACATCCCATATCCTAACCAATACATAAATACAAATACTACCTCAATAACTATTAATAATGTGCAAATTAGTATCTTATAAGGCTTAAAGTCAGTTCATATTTTATCAATAGCAAGAATTGTACCTTAAAATACAGTGTGACCCAACTTTTTTTTTGACTTGCAATTATCTAACATGATGTAGGCTCTGAAACACTGAGCTCTTTGACTGTGAGGCTCACTCAAAGCGTGAAGATGATTTGATGGACAGCCGCAGTGATCGAACGCATTTATCAGCGCGAGCTTCTCTGGCCTGCTCTGTTTGATTTCATTGATGCTGTGGCGAGCCCTGAAAAACTCACTTAACAAGCCATTGTTGTCCCTCTCTCATCAAACCCCGGCTCAATAGGACACATGAAACAATGCAGACCCGAGCTGAAGAGGTCAAAGTTAGAACAACACAAAGAATAGACTTTTGTTCATTCGCCTGTCCTAGCTAAACTCTCTCCCCGATGGGAAATCGTGTCACGAGGTTGTCCGTTCGTCAGCGATTGCAAAGGTTTCAGTCAGGAGCTGTTCTCAGCACAGTTGGAGCTTTTCTGTATTTTACACTTGACAGTTCAGTTAAAAAAAAGAGCTTAGTTACTTCACTTAAAGTGAAACTGTGGTAACTTGGAACTTTTTAATTCACTAAATTTTATAATAATGCACAGTTCATTTACTTAAAAAGTGAGTAAACCCATTTCCTTAAAATTAAGTCAAGTCAACTAATCATTTTAAAAGCAATAGGTTTATTCACTTTTAAAGTCAACAAATCACTTTAAAATCTGTGGTTTTACTCACTTTAAGTTAAGTCAACTAATCACTTTAAAATCAATTGCTTTACAAAAATTGTTTTAAGTAAAGCCAACTAATCGCTTCAAAATATGTGGTTTTACTCACTTAAGTAGTCAACTAATCGGTTTAAAAGCAAGTGGTTTACTCACTTAAGTCAGGTCAACTAATCGCTTAAAAATTAGTAGGTTTACTCACTTTTTAATGTAAAGTCAACTAATCACTTTAAAATATGTGCCTCTACTCACTTAAGCAGTCGACTAACTGATTTAAAAGCAATTGGTTTACTCCTTAATGTAAAGTCAACTAATCGTTTTACTTAAGTGAGTAAACCAACAGATTTTAAACCGATTAGTTGACTTTAAAATGTTGGTTTACTCACTTAAGTAAAACGATTAAAAGTCAATTAAATGCTTTAAAATCAATTGGTTTAATCACTTTTTTTTTTAAGTCAACTAATCGCTTTAAAATCTGTGGGTTTACTCACTTATGTAGTTAACTAACCAATTTAAAAGCAATTGGTTTATTCCTTAATGTAAAGTCAATTAAATCGCTTTCAAATCTGTGGTTTCACTGACTTTAAGTAAAGTCAACTAATCGCTTTAAAAGCAATGGGTTTACTCACTTTTTAAAAGTCAACTATTCGCTTTAAAAGCAATGGGTTTACTAACTTTCTTAAGTCAACTAATCACTTTAAAATCTGTGGTTTTACTCACTTTTTAAAGTAAAGTCAACTAATCGCTTTTTAAAGCAACAGGTTTACTCACTTTCTTAAGTAAAAGTCAACTAATCGCTTT
>CAIGQV010017532.1:1848940-1865949 GCA_903798115.1 Danio jaintianensis
CTATCATTTAGATGTAATTAACAGTTAATGAAGCTTTGTTTTAGAGCATTTCTTCATTTTAGTCAAATTTTAAAGGGGTAGTTCACACAAAAATGAACATTTATTTACTGTTTACTCGCCCTCATTCAAGTGATTATGAGTTTCTTTTTTATGTTGAACACAAAAGAGGATTTTTTTTAAAGAAATCTAAAACCAATTTGACATCCATAGTAGGAAAATAAATACTGTGAAGAATGAAGGAATGAAGGGAGGGTAAATGTAGACAAAAAAAAAAAAAAGTCATTTTTGGGGCGAACTATCCCTTTAAGTAAAATTTTAAATTGCTGTTTCCAGTTTTAAAGCTTTAAAGTCATTTTATTGCACAGAATTAAGGAAATATCCACATCTGTAAAGTCTAAGAAAGAGAAAACAATGACATTACACTTTTTTATTTAGGTTTAAAAACCTTACTTTTCCAATAACGTGATATAAAATGTATTTGTAATGTGTTTTGTGAATGTCATATAACTTATTGAATTCATATGTAACTGTTTTAGTGCACTGCAATTACTTTATGGTGAATAAATGATGATTTATGAGGTAAACTGACACTTCAAAGATCTAAATTTAACACTTCAGTCAAAATCAGTTTTGTCTTCAGGTTGAGTAGTTTTTAACTAATGCTAATGAGTGAGAACACAATATTATTAAGTGAGATGAACAAATCTTTAAATACATGTAACATGAAGCACTGCACTGTGAGCTTTTCACATGAGCAGCTCACGATAACAGCGTTTTCAGTGACTCAGGCGGCTCATTTTTGCAGGAGTATCCAGTATAAGTGCTGTGAGTTGCTTACTTGATAATACAATATGAACCAAACTTCTTTGCAAAATTGTAATACAATGGTTTATAAATCTATACATTTGAAAACCATTTCAAAAGAGAAATTTCTGCCTAAAATATGTATGGTTTAATGTTTAAAAGCAAAGAAAAATAATAATGATATTTATTATTATTATTATTATTTTATTTAGTTATTATTATTTGTATCATGATAATAATAATAATAATAATATTAATTAATGTATAATTAATTTATTATTTAATAATATAATTATATAATTAATTTATAATATATAATTAATATAAAAATATATTTATTGTATATTTATATATATATATATATTATAAAATATATTTTATATTTATATTTTTATATTATTATAAATATAAAATTAATAAATGTAATTATATAAATAATAATATAATTAATTTATTATTATTAATTTATTTATATTTAATTAATATATAATTTTGTTAAATGAATTATATATATATTATAATTAATGTTTAAAAAACTATTTATTTTTCTTTATGGGAAAATTATTTATAAAAATTAAATCATAAATGTAATAAATTATTTTAAATAATTAGTCAAAAAAATTATTAGTTTCAGGCCCTTCTTCAAACGCTACATTTAAGTATGTTGTATGTACATTCATACTATTGAATCATGAATCAAAAAAGAGTCAATATTGTGAGCTTTAAACCCTGTAAAATGTGACATGACAAAAAAATAGTAGCTTGCCATATCCATGCTGTAAACCACCCTGACATGCAATACTTCAACATTTTAAGCAAACCCTCAATTAAGACCTTTCCAACAGCAGCGTCATTGTATCAAAGTTCTCTGTAACGAGGGGCTCCATCACCGTCACCCCTCGTGTGACATTTGCACAGGGGTCCAAGAGCCGACCTGAATCATCCAAGACCCTCAAAGCAGCATTTTTATGTCTCTTTCTGCCTCTTTTTCCCCTCCGCGCATGCACAACTAGCCATCGCCACGCAGGGGTGAGAGCGCAAAGCCGATGTGCCATTTCTAATCCCCTCTGTTCCTGCCTTTGTGTAGTGGCCCAGCAGGAAGTAGGAGCTGGGCAGACAACAATTAACAAAAGAGCTGTGAAGAATACAATTAGCCATCAATAGGAAACCACAGGCCTTTGTGCCTGTTTCCATGGGGATGCTTGACTAGCACTATTCCAGGATTACAGAGCGGCCCCCCCCACCCTCCACAACAGCACCACTTCTTCAGGGCTCTTTTCTTTAACCCTCTCCGTCCTTCTTTTCTTCCTCTGCCTTTTATATCCACCTCTCTTTCTTTATTTTCATGTCAGTCTCTTGTCACTAAGTAACTCTGGGGGCTTTAGACGAACGCTCGCACCTTTGTTCTGCTCGGGGCTTTTCAGGTCTTCTACCTTTGTGTCCCCCGCTGGGCCGAGGTGAAGGTGCCGACTTTTTTTTTTTTTTCATTACGCTCTCTCCCATTTTCTTCATTTGTCCAAAGGATTACCCAGACTGCAGCTTTGTAAAGACCTGAGCTGATATAACGCCTCGGTGTTCTGAGAAAGGTTCATGAAAGAGAAGTCTTTATTGTCCATCTGGGGACTGTGCGCTTTGGTGTACCCACTGGCTTTGTCCTGGAGCCTGCACTGTTTATTAGTGATTCACGCTTTTGTTTGTTGCAGATAATGAGAGGTTTTGTTCTAAAAGTGTGTTACAAAGATTCTGTTTTCCTTAAAAACGTTGCTGAAATGTCCGCCGAACTTCATGCAGCATCCTCACATTTGTGCTGTGAATTTGAATTCACCATTCAAACATTTTGTTCACCATTTTGTCCTGGAGTCCATATTGTTTATGAAGGTTTAACGCTGATTTTTTTACTCTTGCAATTCAATGTTGACATTTAGTTTGAACGTTCCAAAAATGTTCCCGAAACGTTCTCCCAAACGTCACATGAAATCCTCACATTTGTGTTGTGAACACATTTTGTTCACCATTTTTTGAAGGTTTAGCACTGTTGCTTATCACAGACTATGCATTTTTCTCTTGCAGTCTAATGTTGACAGTTAGTCTCACCGTTCCAAAAATGTTCCCGAAACATTCTCCCAAACCTCACACGAAACCTTTGCATTTATCTCTGTGTGTATTAAATATTCATGCTATTATCACAACATGAACCTTAGAAAGTTCCAGAAATGTTCCTGAAATCTTCTCTGAACTTCACGCAGCATCCTCACATTTGTGTTATGAATCTGAATTCAGCATTCAAACATTTTGTTCACCATTTTGTCCTGGAGTCCATAATGTTTATAAAGGTTTAACACAGATTTTGTCTCTTGCAATTTAATGTTGACATTTAGTCTGAACGTTCCAAAAATGTTCCTAAAATGTTCTCTGAATTTCATGCAGCATCCTCACATTTGTGTTACAAATCTGAATTCACTATTTTGGCCTTGAGTCCACAAGGTTTACCACTGTTGCTTATCACAGATTATGAGTTTTTTCCCTTTCAATTTAATGTTGACAGTTAGTCTCACCATTGCAAAAATGTTCCTGAAACGTTCTCCCATACTTTATACAAAATCTTCACATTTATCTCTGTGTGTATTAAATATTCATGCTATCATCACAACATGACTTTTGTGTCTTCAGAAAGTTCCAAAAATGTTCCTGAAATCTTCTCTGAACTTCACACAACATCCTCACATTTGTGTTGTGAATCTGAATTCACCATTCAAACATTTTGTTCACCATTTTGTCCTGGAGTCCATAATGTTTATGAAGGTTTAACACAGATTTTTTCTCTTGCAATTTAACGTTGACATTTAGTTTGAACGTTACAAAAATGTTCCCGAAACGTTCTCCCAAACGTCACATGAAATCCTCACATTTGTGTTATGAATCTGAATTCACCATTTAAACATTTTGTTCACCATTCAGTCCTGGAGTCCAAAATGTTTATGAAGGTTTAACACAGTTGTTTATGACAGATTATACATTTTTCTCACTGTTCCAAAAATGTTCCCGAAACGTTCTCCCAAACCTCACATGAAACCTTTGCATTTATCTCTGTGTGTATTCATGCTATTATCACAACATGATTTTTTTTTTTTTAAAAGTTCCAGAAATGTTCCTGAAATCTTCTCTGAACTCTACACAACATCCTCACATTTGTGTTATGAATCTGAATTCACCATTAATACATTTTGTTCACCATTTTGTCCTGGAGTCTATAATGTTTATGAAGGTTTAACACTGTTGTTTATCAAAGATTATGAGTATTTTCCTTGCAGTTTAATGTTGACAGTTAGTCTGAACGTTCCAAAAATGTTCCCGAAACGTTCTCCTAAACGTCACATAAAATCTTCACATTTGTGTTGTGAATCTGAAGTCACCATTCAAACATTTTGTTCACCATTTTGTCCTGGGGGGTATTGCACAAAAGTAGAATTAAGAAAGCCAGGATAACAGAACAGTCGCGGCTTGACCTAGTTTAATCAGTGCATCCTGGCTTAATCCGTTGCACGTTTGCTGAGCCAGGATGAGAACGCGCGGATATGTTAAGCCAGGTGTATATAGTTTGGATAAATGCGCGTTCATGGTATTCTTAAAAAGATCACGAAATCGATCACAGAATCACCAATGCAAAAATGGACAAAACCCATGCGGCATACTTTTCGCCTAATCAGCAACAGCTTCTTATGGAAACGTATGAAGAAGTGAAACATATAATATGTAAAAAAGGCAATACAGCTGCTGTATTGAAGCAAAGAGAGAATGCCTGGCAAACAATAGCGGACCGATTGAATGCGTAAGTAGTCCAAATAACCAGTGCTCCACTGAAACCCTCATAATTACAATTCAAGGAGTTACTTGTCATTTTCAAAAATAATTGTATACTTTGTCTTAAATGTGTCCAGTGGACCTGCATTTAACATGAAGAATAATTGCAAACACTTACCCACTATGTGCATCTATTTGATATATTTAGTTTATTTTATGTCTCTAATCTGTTTCATCCTTTTACTCTTATCTATTTGTATGTAGGTTTTGTTTCTAATTGATTTGATGTAATCTATAATCAGATAATTTGCTCTATCCATCTAATCTATTTTATCATTTGTATCTATCTATCTATTCCTCTTAAAGAACAAACATGTCTGGCCAAAAAAGGACTTGGCAGCAAGTCAAGATTAAATACAAGAATATTTTGCAGGCTGGTAAGTGACTTGTTTGCTGAGAACATAGGTGACATGTTTGCTGACATTTTATTATCTGTGCTGATTTTAGCCATAAAAAAAAGTCATATTACTGGTACGGGGGGTGGCCCTCCAACCCAAGACTTCACCCCAGCAGAGGAGCTGGCCCTGGACTTAAATAAAGGGAAGCCAGTGATTGAAGGGATCCAGGGAGGGACAGCCACTGACTCTGACCTAGCAAGGGATACTGGCCTCTTCATACAATGTACATTATTGCCATACTACTGCGCATGGAAAATATTGAAATCCATTTATATTTTGTTATGTGGACTGTGTGACTTTGCCTTACACTTTTGGAGCCACCAGACTATGATTTGCCGGTGAGTATTCTTTATTAAATCATTGGCTTTGCGTGTTCTGTCAAAAATATCAATACCAGTAATGAATATGGCAGAGGGAAGCCACATCTACAGCAGTGGAGTGCACTTCTGCCGATGATGAGACCGTGTCGCTGGACTCTAGAAGGCTCGAGGTATCATGTCAATTTTGTGGAAATGGACACATTTTTTAAGTTTATAATAGATAAGAAGTCAGGGAAGTGGTACTAATAGAAAATATCATTTCTTAAAGGATCCTGACATTGGGCAGCCTGATAAGCAGCCTGGTAACATAGTGAGTATTGCCTAAAGTAAATTTACATTATGCAAAAATTCTGCTATGCTAACTAAAAGGTGTTCACAGAATTCACAAACTGTCAGATATCTCTACACAACACATCTTAAGAGACAGATCGAGCTGACAGAAGTCAAGATTGATGTGAACAAAAGAAAGCTGCAGGACAAGCTGCAGGAAACTAGAACTGGAAATCCAGAAACTAGAAACAGAAGTAAGTGACTTCAGTTCATACTGTAACCAAGACTGTAACACAATGTATTAATCATCATAATTTCTTCTCTCCAAAGCTCCAAGCTGACAAGTGATAACAGCAAAATAATAAAAGAAAAATATTCCAAAACCATTGTGGTCTTGTAAAATTTATGAATGTCAAGTACACTTTATAGTTATTGATCCAGTGAAGTGGAACTAGAATTTGGGAAGATAACCACAGTGTGTGCTACTGATGCCAAATAAAATGCATGTACACATGAAAAAGTTATATAGCCTACATTATCCTTTATTAAGGGATGGGCTAAATCAAAACTAAATTAACTGAAACAATTTGCAATGTATTGTTCTCTAACAAGTCTACCATTTCTGTTATCTGGGAATATGGCAGCATTGTCCCAATCAAAATCCAAAGCAACTCTGGGAGCCCTTTCTTTTCTTAGGCTGGCAATATTGTGCAGCACTGTGCAGGCAACAGTCACGTCGCATGCTCTGTCTGGGAAGACCCTCAGGTGGTGCAGGCACTGAAATTGGGATTTCAGGAGGCCGAAGGTCATTTCAATTCGAGCCCTGGTTTTGGCATGGGCATGGTTGTAAGCTTGCTGTGCTGGGGTTTGGGGGTCTGTAAGGGGAGTCATCAGAAATGTCTCACAGGCATAACCTTTGTCCCCCAGCAGCACACCAGAGAACTCACCTGTGAATACAAAACAAAATTCTTACAAGTACTGTACTCTTGATGTTCAAGGTGCTTAAAAAAATGGGGTGGTTTACCTAGAGAGAGTCTCTGGTAAATTCTACTGGCCCGAATGATTCTGGAGTCGTGGACTGAGCCAGGCCACTTTGCCTCTAAATTTGTGATAAGGCAGTCAGCATCACAGATCATCTGTAAAAATATATAGCCTATTAAGGTAATTTAATGCACAGAATAATTATGTAGCTGACAGTAACCATTACTTATTCTTACCTGAACATTGACACTGTGGAAGGATTTCCTGTTCACATAATCTCCCTCATGTGCCCCTGAGGGGCGTTGGATACGAATATGGGTGCAATCCACTGTACCAATTACATTAGGAAAAGCTGTAACACAAAACAATGAGTGTCATACTGTGACTGTGCTAATGTAACATTTTGTAGTAATCTGTTATTATTCATGTTACCTGCAATCTTGTAGAACTCCTCCTTGATGTGGATGAATCTTCTGTGGCCAGGGAAGGTGATAAATATGTGCACAAGAGATTTCAATGCCAGACTTACTTTTCTTATTGTGTGGCAAATAGTGGCTTTATTGAGGTTTTCTGCATCACCGACAGAATACAGAAACATGCCACTTGCAAAGAATCGCAGTGCTATGCAGACCATCTGTGGGACAGTGAGAGCATGGCTCCGTGCGGTCCTGTGCTGTATGTTTGGACCCAGCAGCCTACACAAATATCTGATGCCATCACTTGAGAATCTGTACCTCTCAGTCAGATATTGGTCTGAAAAGGCCAATGGGTCCGCCCTATCTCGGAAGACTCTTTCATGCCTGAATGCTCGTCTGAGTATTAAAACTTCCTCATCAACTACATCATTCAACAAAGGGCAAGCCATTGTGGATAGGAAACACACAAATCTTTAGTCTATATATACTACATATTGACCTCGTTACGGACTTAATTGAAACCACATTTGCAAATTCATGAGCCATTTCTTATTATCTCATCAACTGCAATAAAATATAATATATTTATATTTTTTATCATTCAACAGTACATTTCTACTGTATACTTGCATATATACATAGTCTATATTCTATTTCTCATATTGTATAGTATAGTTCTTTTGCACTGTGTTGGCATTCATTGTGGACAGCAAAGTAATAATTGCTCAGGAAAATCTGCCTTCCTCACTGGGTGTTTTAAATCTCTTTAAATCTCGAATAATATATATATTCATCAAACTTCTGACAGTGAAATGAACAGCAGTTTTCAATAATAACTAAAATAACAGTACGCATAAATAGATGAATGACAGTATATCTAGTTTTTTAATGCAGGACCATGAAATGACTAAAACACATTAATATCTAGTAGGATTTAGGGAGGAACTAGCCGATAAATCACTAGGATTAATCTTAGCCTGGTTGTTAGCCTGCTCCGGAGCAGGCTAGCTGCAAAGTGTAAATCTCCATAGTAACTTAATGTAGATTAATTTAGCCTCCCTTCATGCAACCGAGTCAGGGCTAAATTCAGCCCGGATAACTGGAAAATCCCAGTTTAATAACTTATCTTGGTTTATCACAGATTGTGAGTTTTGCCCTTTCAATTTAATGGTGACAGTTAGTCTGACCGTTCCAAAAATGTTCCTGAAATGTTCTTCCAACTTCTCACAACATCTTCGCATTTATTTCTGCGTTTATTTAATATTCATGTTATCACAACATGATTTATGAGTTTTCTGTTCTAAAACTGTTACAAAGAATACATTTTTTGTCCTCAGAAACTTCAAAAAATGTTCCTGAAATCTTCTCTGAACTTTACACAACATCCTCACATTTGTTGTGAATCTGAATTCACCATTCAAACATTTTGTTCACCATTTTGTCCTGGAGTCCATAATGTTTATAAAGGTTTACCACTGTTGCTTATCAAAGATTATGAGTTTTTCTCTTGCAGTTTAATGTTGACAGTTAGTCTGATCGTTCCAAAAATGTTCCTGAAACGTTCTCCCAACTTCTCACGACATCTTCGCATTTATCACTGTGTGTATTTAATATTCATGCTATCACAGCATAATTTATGATGTTTTTGTTTTAAAATTACATTACAAAGATTCAATTTTTGTCTTCAGAATGTTCCAGAAACGTCCTTTTAACTTCACGCAGCAACTTCACATTTGTGTTATGAATCTAACTTCACCATTAATACATTTTGTTCACCATTCAGTATTTATGTCCTGGAGTCCATAATGTTTATGAAATTTAACACTGCTGCTTATCACAGATTATGAGTTTTTCTCTCTCAGTTTAATGTTGACTGTTAGTCTGACTGTTCCAAAAATGTTCCTGAAATGTTCTCCCAACTTCTCACGACATCTTCACAACAATATGATTTATGATGTTTTTGCTCTAAGATTACATTACAAAGATTCCTTCTTCGTCTTCAGAATGTTCCAAAAACATTCCTGCAATGTTCTTCAAACTTCACAAAGTTCCTCATATTTATGTTATAAATCGGAATGAATTTCTCTTTAAATTGTTCACAAATATTTAGTTCATCATTCAGTATTTATGTCCTGGACTCGTTAGTGTTTCTGAAGTTCAACATTGTGTTTATCACAGTTTATGATGGGGATGATTCGGAGGCCATGATCGTAAGGGCAGATGGAGGGAATTTGACCAGGACACCGGGTTACACCTCTACTCTTTACGAGAAGTCCCATGGGATTTGAAATGATCACAGAGAGTCAGGACCTTGGTTTAATGTCTCATCCGAAAGATGGCGCTCACTGACAGTATAGCGTCCCCTTCACTTTACTGGGGCATTAGGACTTATACAGACCACAGATTGAGCGCCCCCTGCTGGCCTCACTAAAACCACTTCCAACAGCAACCTAGTTTTCAGTGAGTAAAGCAGGTGGAGTAACCGGTCTTGGGCTGCAGGGTGATATGGCTGAGTGTAAGAATTTATAAAATACTAACAAATTCCGAGAACTCCAGAAATCTTATTTTAAGAACATTTCTTACAAACGATTGCACAACATTTAAGCCTAAAAATACTCTAAGAAAATACTCAAATCCCATTTACAGCTACTCAAGTTAGATTTCATCTTAAAATTGGCATTCTCTGTGAGAGGGAACTAGCAGCTTTTTCAATTTAGAGGAAAATGTTGATGAGTAAAGTAAGTTTTTGTTTTTACTTTTATTTATTAAAGGGGACCTATTATGCAAAAATCACTTTATAAGGGGTTTAAACACAGTTGTGTGGCAACAGTCTGTGAATATAAGCAGCCTCTAATGTTAAACATGAATTAATTCTATTTTTTATAGTCTGCAGAAACACTTTGATTGACATTCTGGCTTTGTACGTGTCATCAAAGAGGGAAAGCCCCGCCCATTAGTGATGATCTCTCCCTCATTAGCATAGACAACCCTGAGTAAGAAGCAGCCGTCCGCCATTAGTGTTTTCACCATATCTGCTGAAGATAATGTCAGCGACTAAGAGGCATTATAAATGTGGAGTTTTAAGATGCACAAACTGTATTCCCCATGGACTGCCTTCTTCCGAGCCACTTCTTTTTCATTTTCAGTTTTTCACAGAGATAACGTTAATCCTGTTTTGAATCTGTCACTATGCTGACTCACAGGCATTTGTAACTGCACCCTCTTTTGAAAAGAGCACAATCTAATTTAAATTTAAAGCGACAGTCACCAAAACGGCACAATTTGGATCAAAGCCTAAAGGGGGCAGATTTATTAAACAGTTATTAAAGAGTCATTACACATTATTATTTGAGGGATATTTTGAGCTGAACTTCACATACACACTCTAGGGACATCAGAAACAGGTCCCCAGAGATAGTAGGTCCCCTTTAAACCTTAAATCTGCTTTAATGACACAAGGTAAATAAAGGTATCTCCATCACCCCCTTGAACTTTTGAAGTTTCTATCAATAAATTTGATTATATTTGTTTTTGGTAGAATATTATTAAATATTAAACATAATACAGGGCTCATTAAACAATGCATACACTCAAAAAATCCATTTGCTGTTTGTTCAACCTACTTCTTTAAAATGAGCTGAAATAACACAATTCTTGAGTTGTTTTTGCGACAACTTGTCCAATCCACTTCAATTTGTTAAAAAAAAAAAAAAACTAAATTCCTTTAAGTCGTCCCAACACAAATCGATTGTGTGGAACCCAGCATTTTTTTTACAGTGTACTGATAAAACTCCAGCTGATTTTAAATATCTGTTGTTTTTTCGATTTAAACGCTGAAGCAAACGTTTAAAAAACAACAACATAATATTATACGATCATTTAACATAATTGTGAGAATGACCGAACAGAAGCACGCTGATTGTTTCCACACAGGTTTCCCCATTACTGACTGAGGATGCTCAAACAAATGGTTCAGTGTTCCAGCATTTCAGAAGGCTCCATTCATGAATGCTTCACTTGTAAACTTGCGCAGTGTATGTTTCTGGCCTCAGACAACGTTGCTGGAACGTTCCCTCTGAGCTCGGGATGTCAAGACAAGCCTTTGTGCATCAAAGGACGGCGAAACCAAAAACACTCAACATCCAGCGAGCATTTCTGCAGAACCGTGGCATTTACAAATGCAAATGACTCCATAGAATGAAGACGTTAATTCAGTCTTTTGGAACACAACCAGAGCCCTTGTCTTCATTATAACACAGCCCGCCTGTCAGGCCCGTAAGAATCACTCTGTATTCTCCCCACTACACTCTATGCCAATTAGGCAATCATTGTGACTAATAAGAATAATCTCACATTGTGGTTGCAGAAATGGCACACATTCTGAACAGAACTTTGGGAGCGGATACGCTCTGTCTTCCTGTTTGCTTGTGCGTTGCTATGATGTCCCCCCCCCACCTCGCCTATTGCAGATCTTTATCAACATGTGCAAATCTGCCTCATTAAAAGCATTAATGTCATTAATTTCATTGTTTGCCCTTTTTAACATACACATATTTGAATTTTTATTTGTGTGTGCTTGCTTTTAAATACGTGAGAACGATAAACTGATTAGAAGATGCTGATTTAGGTAAGTGCACAGGGTTTTACCACATTATTTCAGTGATGTTATCAGGTAACCTTGAGAATTCACGTTATAATGAACATTCTGCCATCATTTACTCACCCTGAGGATGTTCATGTTTCATGCTTTGCTAGTAAGTTCTGTATTTTGTGATCTTCAGGTGCTTTTTGTTTACTTATGGTCGGGAATTGCACTATGGGATCTCGATCTCTGCTCTGTCGACTTTTGATTTAGCCTTTTATTGAAATTCTTAGTAGTTTGAAACTATATTATTATATACAAGAAATATTAAATAAATCTGAAAAGAGCGACACGGTGGCTCAGTGGTAAGCACTGTTGCCTCACAGCTAGAAGGTCGCTGGTTCGAGTCCCGGCCGGGTCAGTTGGCGTTTCTGTGTGGAGTTTGCATGTTCTCCCCGTGTCGGCGTGGGTTTCCTCAGGGTGCTCCGGTTCCCCCACAAGTCCAAAGACATGCGGTATAGGTGAATTGAATAAACTAAATTGGCCGTAGTGTATGTGTGTGAATGAGTGTGTGTGGGTGTTTCCCAGTACTGGGTTGCAGCTGGAAGGGCATCCGCTGCATAAAATGTATGCTGGATAAGTTAGCAGTTCATTCCCCTGTGGCGACCCCTGATTAATAAAGGGACTAAGCCGAAGGAAAATGAATGAATGAATGAATGAATGAATCTGAAAAATAACAGAAAAAGTACTGGTAGTTTATTATTACCAGTAGGTTTTCACACCAAACCAGACAGGAAAGATCAAAGTCCCACAATGCAATTCAAAAGCATAAACAAAAAGAAAATGGATTTAAAAAACATGATCACAAAATACGGATAACTATTAATTTAGTGTTAATACGGTAATATGGATAACAAATAACTGTTAATTTAGTGATTAAGATTAATTTAGATCAGATCACGCCACCATTTAAGTCCCATAATGCAATTCAACAGCATAAATAAACAAGCAAACAAGAAAACCAATGATTACAAAATATGGACAACTGTTAATTTACTGATTTAGTTTTTACAGTGCAAACAGATCACACCACCATTTACTCCATTAGTATTTATTTATCCTACTATGGCAGTAAATGGGTGGTGAGATCTGTTTGGTTACTAATGTTTTTCCAAATGTCTTCCTTTGAGCAGAACAATAAAAATGTACACAGGTTCGGAAATAAATGATGGCTGAATTACAATTTTTGGGTGAACTGCATTTTTGCTGCGTTTTTTGGGGGAAAACTTAATTGTTTTACGTTCAATCCACTTAAATGTATAAAAACAATTATAGCCATTTATAATTGTTATAGTCAAAAGTAGCCATTAATTAGCAGTTTTCATATTTTGTGATCCTCAGGTGCTTTTTGTTGACTTAAGGCCATGAATTGCAGGGATCTCGATCTCTGCTCTGGCGACTTTTGATTTTGCCAGCTTTTTGATTTTTATTGACAATTCAGTAGTTTGAAACAATATATTATATATAAGAAAATATATATTGAGAGAAATGAATCTGAAAAATAACAGAAAAAGCACTGGTAGTTTATGACTAGGTTTTTGTACCATAATTTACAACACCAAACCAGACCAGTAAGCAGTAATACCAGTATAAACAAGTAAATATCAAAGTCCCATCATGCAATTCAAAAGAATAAATTGAAAAAAATGAATAAAAAAGAAACTGTTCATTTAGTGATTTTTTTTCAATGCAAACAGATCACGCCATCATTTAAGTCCCATAATGCAATTCAAAAGCATAAATAATCAAACAAAAATAATAATGATCACAAAATATGGACAATTGTTCATTTACTGATTTAGTTTTTACAGTGCAAACAGATCACCATTTACTCCATTAGTATTTATTTATCTTACTATCACAGTAAATGGGTGGCGAGATCTGTTTGGTTACTAACATTTTTCCAAATGTCTTCCTTTGTGCTCAGCAGAACAATAAAAATGTACACGGGTTTGGATTCAAACTACAATTTTTGGGTGAACTGCACTCAAAAAAAAAAAGATTTTTGCTGCTTGTTCAATCTACTTAATTGAAATGAGCTGAATCAACACAATTTATAAGTTTTTTGGGGACAACTTAAAGGCTTTATGTTCAATCCACTTAAATGTGTAAAAACAATTAATCAATTTGTGTTGGAACAGCATGAAGGAATTGTGTGGAACCCAGCATCTTGTTCCTTTAATTAGTTTTACATATAAAAGCAATTCAATAAGTAAACCATAAGTGACATTTTATTGATTAAGTAGGCCACCGCTCATGCTTATTCAACATGTGGATTTGTGGGATAATGACAGAAACCACTACGAAATGATTATTTTCCTTTGAAACTGCTTTCTCTCCAACCAAAATGCCATTTTTGTCTATGTATGCACTTAGCAAAAACCAATGTGTCCTCTTAGAAAAAAAAAGTGCAGAAAATGTTGATGGGGGAAATAATACTGAGCCAGAAAGTCTCTCAAAGCGCATGGGAGGGGAACCGGAGGTGATATAGAACAGCAAACATGACAGATATTTGCCCAAAAAACACATGTGTGATAAGGTCAAGCGCATTATTTCTGAGAACTATCGGAAAGCCGCAACCCCGTTCCGATTCCTCTTCCGTTGATATCAAGCAACAAATGTGTTTGTTTGTGAGAATATACGAAGCGAAACGTTCCTTTTCAACCGCAAATGCTCAGCGAAATCACAAGAATCGGGTCTGCACAACCTAATTGAGGTAAAAGCAATAGCAAAAAAAAAGAAAAAAGCAGCAGGTGGTTTGAGAACCGAAAAGGTTTGAGTGGCAAGTTGGGCCTCGTTTATTTTCGAGGCCAATTACAAGCTTTTTGTGCAACTTGGCTTTCATCAAATATCTCGCACCTGAACAAAATGGGCTGAGAGGCACCAAACAAGTTTATCTGATGGTGCTTTCAGGCTTTCGGCATTTCGCTGTGCCAGAATTCTCTCTCCAAACACAAGGATACAGGCGAAGGGCATTAACCTCGCCTGTTTCATCTCTGCTTGTTTGGATCTCACATTGTAAAATGAATAACTCTACAGAACAAAAAGCATCACAGTTGTGCTAGGCCACTAAAGCGAAATGTACAATCGATCATAAAAGCTATTTCGGTATTTCAAAAAAACGATATTGTAAAAAGAGAGCTGAATGGTAATTTGAAGTTCTCTTATACCAATAATGCAAACAAACCCTTGCCAAATACTAAATAAATAAATAAATAAATGTTATAGTAATTGTTCATCTACAAATGAGAATTCTGTTACGGTGTATTCACCATTATACTGTTGTACATCTTTTGGAACACAAAAATAATTGTTAAAATATGAATGAGTGATTTCAAACTTACTAGTCTGAATATTTTTCGCCATAAACCTATATTGTATGTTTTCAGAATATCTGAGATGCTGTGGTTTAATTGTAATTCCTACATTTAAAAACTATAGTAATTTATAATAAACACTATAGTATGTATTTTTGAGTTATACTATAGTAAAGTGTATTATACTGTATACATTATAATATCGGTGGCTCAGTGGTTGGCACTGTCACCTCACAGCAAGAAGGTCGCAGGTTCGAGTCCTGGCATGTTCTCGTGGGTTTCCTCCGGGTGCTCTGGTTTCCCCCACAGTCCAAAGACATGCACTATAGGTGAATTGAAGAAACTAAATTGGCCATAGTGTATGAGTGTGTGTGTGTGTGTGTGTGTGTGTATATGAGAGTGTATGGGTGTTTCCCAGTACTGGGTTGCAGCTGGAAGGGCATTTGCTGCGTAAAACATATGCTGGAATAGTTGGCGGTTCATTCAGCTTTGGCGACCCCTGATAAATAAAGGATTAAGCTGAAGGAAAATTAATGACATTATAGTATTTAAGCTTTTTGTAGTGTATGCTAGAGCATGTGTAGTATTAACTATTGATAAACTGTGTTAAATACTGTAGTATACTTTAGTTGTTCTACAGTAAACTGTGTATTGTAGATAATATTCACTATAGTTGTAGAAAGCTATAGTATTGGGAAATTTGTTTGTATACTATAGTTGTAATAGCAACTACTAATTCAAGTACTGTAGTCTAGTATGGTTCTAAAATCACTAATATTTACTATAAATTCACTATAGTATTTTTTATGGCGATTATACACAGAACCTTGTCATTATTAATAATAATCTCTGTGCAGGACAGAAGGGATGTGATGTCAGTCTTTCTATAATTAATACAATTTGATCTTATGCTTATATTTGGGATGGACAGTCTATTCGATAAGTGCGGACTGTTTGTATGCATTTAGATGCTTTATCCATGTATTACTTTTTCAGTTTGAGCATTTTTGGGAATCAATGCTACAATCTTGGCTTTGCTATATGTTCTACTCTTTGAGGAATATAAACAATGAGCACAGAGAGTGTCACAAATAAAAACTATTATAAAAGTGAATCTTTTTATGGGAAAAGGAAGGTAATCTCATTATTTCGAAGGAAGAATGGTTGGACATCTGTAGATTTACATCAAAATGTACTAATTCGAATATGTGGAGAGAATTTGGATGGAAATGTCTAATAAGATTTTTCATCACGCCAAAACAAAGAGCATACCACACAGGAAAGGACACTAAGTGCTGGAGACAATGTGGGTCTCAGGAACCTAATCACTGGCATATTTTTTGGGAATGTCCAGTAATAAAACAATTTTGGGTGGAAGTACATGGAGTAATAGAAAACATACTTAATATTACACTACCCTTACGATTCATGGTTATTTATTTTGGAAGCACTGATATCCAAATAAGTAAATCTGAAAAATACTTACTCGATATTTTAATAATCGCAGCATAAAAGCAATAACGATACATTGGTTACTTCCTGAATCTCCAACAACCCAAGAATGGCTAGAAATAGTATATAATATTTATGTGATGGAAAAAATTACATTCTCCCTTCGACTCCAAATGAATACATTTAGAAATATCTGGTCAAAGTGGACTGAATACATTAGGTTGCTCCATCCAGTCTTTGTAGAAATATAACAATATTACTAATTAATTCCCATCCGCAGAATAAACATTTTACAATTTACAATCCATTGCACCCCCCCTCTTAATCCTCAATCTAGATTAGGAATTCACAGTTAATAGTAACTGAACTAAAGTTGAGTGAATAAATAAAGATTTGACCCTCTCTGACCAATGTATATTTAGTTGTTGATTTATGGTACCATTTTATTGTTACTGTTATTTTCATATATTTTATTTTATGATTTTTTTTTTTTTTATTGTGTGTGTTCTGTTACTTTATAGTTTGTAAAAAAGAAAAATGTTTTGCAA
>CAIGQV010017532.1:1870949-1883695 GCA_903798115.1 Danio jaintianensis
TGTGAAGCTGCTTTGACACAATCTACATTGTAAAAGCGCTATAGAAAAAAAGATTAATTGAATTGAATTAAAGGGACTAAGCCGAAAAGAAAATGAATGAATGAATAAATGAATTTCGAGAGGATCACGTGCTTATGATTGATCACGGCTGGTCCCGCATCAGCTACACATATTGCGCCAATCAGATAAATACTAACTCACTATAAATAACCAGAGTTTTCCACTTCAGTCATCTTCGTCTTGAAGAATCCCCCTTCCACCCCTACTCATCCCCTTCACCTGATAGGGTGGCACAGCGGCCCAGTGGTTAGCTCTGTTGCCTCACAGCAAGAACGCCACTGGTTCGAGCCCTTAGCGGGTCAGTAGGCGTTTCTGTGCGGAGTTTGCATGTTCTCCCCATGCTCGCGTGGGTTTTCCCCGGGTTCCTCCCACCGTCCAAAGACATATAATATAAGTAAATTGACTAATCCAAAGTGGCATCATAAGACAAACCCCAGCTATATCTCTCAGCTATTCCTAACACATTCACAAGCAGAGGAGTTCTCGAGACCTACCTGAGCTCAAACTCCCCTCTCAACGCCCCGGGCTGAGGATATTCTGAGCTCAGGGCTCTCTCCCGGGACAGCATGCCAAACATGCTTTATAATCAATCATCAGCTAAGTGTGAACTCTTGAAATCTGGTTGAATTTTTTTGTAGGTTGTGATTGTTTTTTGGTACTTTCTCAATGACATTTCAAACTGACTCACAAGAAACTGTACTCTTCACTCTCTCCTTTTAACAAAAAGTGGCTACATTTTTACTTATGCACTGTTATAAAATGACAATTAAAAAAAGGACAGTATCCCTTTAAGGGCTGAATTATATTTTTATTTTTTGCACTTCCACTAATTGTTGTTTGTTTGCACTTGAAAGATGTTTTTGTCTGTACTTCACCGTTGCATTTTGTTGTTGTTCTTCTTCTTCTTCTTTACCCACTTCAACCAAATTTTTCATGACTGACAAATTATGTTACAATATTTATTTGACTTTACATTAGAGCATAATTCAATATCATGAGAAGAATTTTCTTTCTCATTTACATTTCTATAGGCAGCTTTCACTTTTTAAATTATTTTAAGAAAGGCACAAGAAAATTAACATGACATTACACATTTTAAAAACATTTTAACTCTCCCAAAGCATCCAAATTCAGTTACACATGTAAAGATGTTGTCTTACATGAACTAAGACAGACAAAACAATATACTGTATTTTTACATACAAAAATATATATGTGCAAATATCTAACAGTAGATTGAGAGGCATGTGTTGCTTGTGCTAATGTTTTGTTTCGTTCCAGAAATAGGTTACAAATTTTATAGGAGTCCTTTATTTTGCCCCTTATAGGTTATTCTTATGGGTGCAATGTAATGTGCCAAATCATTTATCTAGTGGTCAAAGGAAGGACTTTCTATATTCTTCCAATAGAATGCTATCAATCATTGTAGTTTGATAACCTGGTAATAACAAACCTACAGGAAATAAGCCCAAAGCACATATTCTCAGAGGGAACTGGAATTGGTAGATTTGACTTTTTAAATAGTTTTTAATACACTTTAAATCTCTACTATTTTACTTATAAGCATGTTTTTAACACTTGTACCTTTAATTGAGTAAAAGTTTCACTCCGTTCTATCACTTGAGTAGCATTTTTTAGTTGTTGTTTTTTTTTTACATCCCTGGAGTTTATGTTAGAGTTTATGTTACTTAACATAACCAGGGGTGTTAAAAAGTAAAAGTAGCCTTACAAAATTAAGGAGAAAATTCTTGTTTCACCATCCTATTGTGCAAAGGATAATAAATATCATGAAGTAATTTGTCAGACAGCGATACAAAGAATTGGTGAAAATGAAAAAACTACAACAACGAAGGTCAAAAAAAACAACTATCAGGAACAAACAATTAAAAATGTAAAAGAAATAAAATTAAATAAATAAAGCACAGCCCTTAAAGAGATATGGTCCTTTCTATTTTGGGAAATGTCCATTTATATTAGTCCATGTGAGGGAAGTGCACGTGATAAAATGCAAAAATCTAACTAGCATTCTTTTGTTACAATACAAGAAATTAGCTTGAACTGTAACATACAAATCCTTAAAAATAACACCCAAGAACAGCAATAAAGTCAATTTATTTAAGTATTCTAAACCCCTAAATATATGGTTTAATAAAATAGTTTTGCATAAAATGCACCTTTACATTTTGTCCATATTTACTGAAACAAGTTTAAATATTTGTGCAGTCAAATAATCAACTGTGATTAATTTCCTCCAAAATAAAAGTTTGTATTTATGTGTGTGTGTGTGTGTGTACTGCCTATATTTATGTTAATTATATATAAATGTAACTATTTTATTTTTAAATATAACTAACAATTTTCTCAAATGTAAATATACATTTTCAAAGGAGCTATATTCAATTTTTAACACTAAGATATTCATAACTATTATTAATATTATTACTAATTTGCATAAGATACAAATATTTCATTTATAAATATTAATAAACATTTTCTCAAATATGTAAATGCATGTGTGGTGGTGGATGAGGAGATTCCCCTCAATGTGTAAAGAACTTTGAATGTCCAAAAAAGCGCTATATAATCGTAAGGAATTATTATTATTATTATTATATAAAATTACATACAATATATATATATATATATATATATATATATATATATATATATATATTGATGAATTATATAATGTAAATTGAATATGAATTATATAATATAATATAAATTCAATTATATGTGAATTATGTAATATGCACATATTAATTATGTAAATGCTAACTTTTATTTTGGTCATGATTAACTGCGAATTATTGCTTGACAGCACTAACAAAAACAACATTTTCAAAGGAGATGTGCTCATTTATGCATAAATATACAGTACTGTATTGTTAATAACTGTAATGTAATACAGTTCTGTATGTATGTACAGGCTGATGGTGTGGATGTTGAGGCCTCAGACCGAAGCGTTCAGAGCTGAAGTATTACAAAGATCAGGACGGAGAGACCCGAAAACAAAAGACATACTTACAACAATGGCAGCCGCAGGAACAGGACGGCCCCTCGGGACCCCCGGATGCCAATCTGACCCGGGCAATGTTTCCGAAGGCTCTGCCCAGCAAGAGTCAACCCTCCTCCAGGGCGTCTGGTGCGCCTCCATCAGTCGGTGCTTTGGCTTTTGGCCTGCGGGCGACAGGAATGGAAGTGCTGTTTGTTTCTGAAGGATGGGATTTGCATAATATAAGGAAACTTTGTGTCATTAAGCATGGAAGACAATGAGTGGAAAACTGAAGCCACATCATTTCTGGAGAACTGAAAAACTGTCTAAAGGAAGCAAAGTTGGCTCTTATTTAGTTTATTTCCTTTAGTTCTCTATAAATGATGTATATTAAATCGAAGAAGGGCGTCACGGTGGTGCAGTGGGTAGCACGATCACCTCATGGCAAAAAGGTCGCTGGTTCGAGCCTCGGTTGGGTCAGTTGGCATGAGTTTGCATGTTCTCCCCGTGTTCGCGTGGGTTTCCCCCGGGTGCTCCGGTTTCAAGTCCAAAGACATGCGGTACAGGTGAATTGGGTAAGCTAAATCGGCCGTAGTGTATGTGTGTAAATGAGTATGTATGGGTGTTTCCCAGTGATTTTAGCAATTTAGCTTATTCAATTCATGCATGTCTTTGGACTGTGGGGGAAACCGAAGCACCCGGAGGAAACCCACGCGAACACAGGGAGAACATGCAAATTCCACACAGAAATGCCAACTGACCCAGCCGAGGCTCGAACCAGTGACCTTTTTGCTGTGAGGCGATCGCGCTACCCACTGTGCGACCGTAATGCCAAAATAACTTAATGTAAACGTTACAAATAAAAGTTAAGAAAGCACTTGAAAATGATGTTTATCTGAATTTAGGTTTGAGAAATTAAATAAGTGTATAATAATTAATTTAAAAATATTTAAATAAAAAATATATATTTAAAAATTGTGACTGAAAATCAGGGTTTTCATTCTTATGAAGTCAAATTATTGGTATATACAAAAACTATGGAACTTTTTAGTTTTTTATAGAACAAAAAGTGCTTTAAATCACCAAAAAAAAAAAATCGGGAAGAATCTTTAGTAGTTTACAAAATCTCTTAATTATTACACACTAACTATGAAGTTGTTTCTTTTTCTTAACATAAAAAATAAGAATATTATATATATTTAATGTATAAAAGATGATGGTCCCAGTGGCATAAATTCTTAAAAACACAACCAGGTGAAGCCACAAGTCTGTTTGTGCTTCATTTAAAATCTGACAATGTTATCTGCAAAACTATGAATATTAGGAAAGTTTGTTCTTGGAGCATGCTGTGTATGTTTTTAGAGCAGGGTAATAAACTGGCAATAAAATTTGATTGGCCACCTGTAATCGCCCCTGCAGGCAGTTTTCAGGGGTGTGAGACACAATCCTCATTACTCTATTATCAATATTCCTTTGTTTTATTCAGCATTATCAGTTTTTATTGATCCATTATAGATCCAAATGCCTTTATCAATCTATTACTGACGTTTTCCCCCACAAACAAAGCTAAATATGTTCTCAGGTGAACCATTTTGACAAAACACATCATGAAGCATAACCTCCACCTGTCACGACAGATGCGTTAGAGATCATTAACACAACCAAAAAGTTCACAGTGATATCATAGAAGAACTTTTTTTGGTTCCCATAAAACCTTTTCTTCAAAGAACTGTTATGCCTGAGGCTTTATTGGAGGGCTAATATGTTTTTACTCACCTTTGTGCTGCAGTGTTTCCTCCTGTCCTGTTTCTTCTACAGGTATCCCTGCTTTAATCCCGGACAAGCCCCCAGTTTATGTTACGACCCCAGTGTCTAGGATTGTGGTTGAATCAATAAATGTGAATAAATGAAAAAGATAAATTTTACTGACTTTAATGTTTTAAATAACCTTTTTTTTACACCATAAAGAGCCTTTTTGGAGGATGAAAATTATCCATGAGTGTTAAAGGGTTTTTCTGGAGGATGACAAGTTTCCATGGATGTTAATAGTTTTTTGGGGGCAAAGCGTTTCCATGAATGTTACATTTTTTAGGAGGTTGGGGTTGGATTTTACGGATGTTAATCAATTTTATATTGGTTTCAAAAAGACAAAATGTTTCCATGGATGTTAAAATGATCTTCATGGAAGCCTCAATGTCAATTCAGACTCTTTATATGTGGGTAAAATCAAGTTACATACCACAAGTAATAGGATAAACCAGAATTTTGTCCTAAACTGTGGTTAAATATTGAAGCTAAATCTCTGTAATGATGCAGTGTTTGTTCAGATCAAGTAAATGTGTGTTTTACAAGTGTGTGATTCTGCTGGCCGAAGATTACTACATTATAAGCAATAAAATAAGAAAAGAAAATACAGTAGTAAGCTATTTTTAAGCCAAATATCAACAAGAACAAAACACGAGGTTGCATTTTGTCCATTGGCATGAGTTTGGTATGGTATTTTTATTTTTTGGTTCTTTAAGCAAATTGTGCATGAAAAAAAAAATCATTCATGAAAAGTAAGCAACTTCAGGTTCATTTTGACGACTTCTTGAACTTGAATGGATAGTTCACACAAAAATGAAAATTCCATCATAATTTTATTATGCGCAAGTGGTCCCAAAACTTTCTTTATGTTGTTAAACACACACACACACACACACACACACACACACACACACACACACAAAATATATTTTGAAGAAAGCTGAAAACATCTAACCATTGGCTTCCATAGTAGGAAAAACAAATACTATGGATGTCAATGGGTATCGGTTTCAATCATTCTTCAAAATATCTTCTTTTGTGTTCAACAGAACAAAAATTCCCTCAAATTGACATAATTTGGGAGAACTGTCCCTTTAAGTATTATTTTTCATCTGGATCTGACAAAATCGGAACTAATTTTTCACATTGATCTTTAAAAGCCAGCAGATATATTCGCAAGGGAATCGACTTTATGCAACATGTGGTTGAAGCCACAGTGAACGAGTAAAAGCCGTGTGGTCGCTGTTATAAAGTGAGCTCAAAGTGTCTGGAGTCAGCAACTGACTTCCTGCTGCATCTGCTCTCCGGCTCTGAAACACACACGCAGTGATTCAGATCGCGCTTCCTCCAGGGGCTGCCAGTGAGCGCCCTATCTAGTGCACTCAGCCGCCACTAACTCACACTTCAAAGCCCGAGCTCTCCTGCTCTCTGGCAAAGGCATCCGAGCGCTGCTGACGCGCTGCTCTTTTCATATTTCCAGATTATCATCACACTTCCCCTTGAGGAAGAAGACCGTTATTGAAATCTCGAGCTTTGGGCTTAAATTAGTTGTTGGGGGATTTGAAACTAACACCGCAAACTGCAGCACAGAACAACGTTTAGATAAAGGAATGCAGATGTATTCATCTCTTAGACAATCATTACATATTGATTATTTAAATGCAGCTTCATGCAATTCACAGTAGTTTTAAACATTGTTGCTACACTGAAAAAAACTTCCAAGCAGTACTTCATTCAATTAAAAATGCATCATTCGTTTCAGTGTAACATTATTTGTTTTATTTCTCAAGTAATATATTTTAAGTTCAAAACATAGTTAAATATAAATGTTTTTGATTAAGAGCTAAACTAAGAAATATTTGTTTTGACCAATGTAAAACTTTAAGGTTATTCACACAGGCCAGCATGCGTATTAAACAGAAGCTCAATACGCTTTGTGCTTTCATGGACTTAAAAAAAAAAACACTGTTTAAGGCAAATGATTTATTTTGCATTGGCTCAAGTGATCAAGTTTAGATGTGAAACCATTACCCTAATTTTTTTAATTGGATGAATGAACATTTTATGGGAATTTTTGTTCTGATTAAAGCCATATCTTCTTGTTTAGAACAAAGAGAATTCAAATTAATTGACTTTCTTCGACAAGACAAATATGCTTTGTACCAGGTTATAAGATTGTTCTCATGGAGATAGAAAATATTGTTTAAGGGAAACGATTTATTTTTTATTGGGTCAAGTGATAAAATTTAGATGTGAACAATTACCCTAAATTGCCCAGTGTACAGACTAAAATTTCATCACTTTATTTTCTATATAACTATTCATTCTTTTATGTTTTAATGAATTTTCAACCATATTTCTAAATGTTTTGTAGCTATTTTCCAATAAGTTCTTCTTGCAGTTTTGGCTTAAGAACCACTTTTAACTTATTTCATTTCACTGCTATGACCAAATTTTGAATTTGAAAGGTCAAAATAAAAACAATTTCAGCAAAAAGTTATTTTGAGACTTTTTCCACCCCCAAAAAATTACAGAAGTGATTATAAATCAAGCTTAATCCACCAAATACTGATTTCTTAACTTTCTTTTAAAGACAAAAGATTATTATTGTGCTAAAAATTGCACTGCAGTGTCTGAAATAATTGCTCATTTTTTTCAGACATCCCAGTGTAATTTTTTGACATTATAATAATAAATATAAATAAATAAATATAAATATATCCATAGTTATAAACCGAAGACATAGACTATAGCTATAACAGTTTAACAAATTATCTTTTCAGGAACGTTCATAAAAATAATATTTTGACGTCATGTTAAAAGACTTTAAGGATCACAGCGCAGCAGCAAAACAAATGTTTGCAGAAGAATTTGTTATATTAGGCTGTACAAGTAAAAAAAGCTAACTCGGAGTAAATAAGCTTCATTTTTCAATAAACTTCATTTTTCAGAAAATAAACAAAAATCTCCCATATATAGCTACATACATACTTTTTTTTAATTAAATGGCACAAGTAACGCCATTCAGACACATCCTACCATTTGAAGTTAGTCCTAATTAACAGTACATGATGTATAATGTGCTGCCATCCAGTGGCCACACGATTAACTGCAAAAAAATGACAACTACGACTTTCATTAATTTTCTTTTCGGCTTAGTACCTTTATTAATCTGGGGTCGCCACAGCAGAATGAACCGCCAAATTATCCAGCATATGTTTTACGGAGCGGATGTCCTTCCAGCTGCAACCCATCACTGGGAAACATCCATACGCACTCATACACTACGGACAATTTAGCTTAACCAATTTACCTGTACCGCATGTCTTTGGACTGTGGGGGAAACCAAAGCACCCAGAGGAAACACACAAACACAGGGAGAACATGCAAATTCCACACAGAAATGCCAACTGACCCAGCCGACGCTCGAACCAGCGACCTTCTTGCTGTTAGGCGATCGTGCTACCCACTGCGCCACCGTGATGCCCCAACTATGACTTTACAGTTACAAATTCTTTACAGAAACAAATACTACTTACACCAACTGCTATAATTGTGGTGCATGTTTTTGTTGTGCACAAAAACAAGCACATCTTTAAATGTTTAGATTTTTTTTAAATAATTATATCCATAAGAGGTTAAATATATTAAGGTGACAAAGAGAGTTATGTTTTATGACTTCAGAAATCCTAATATGCTGATTTGAAAGATCATCTGACACTGAATAAAAGAGAACTGATGCTAAATATTCAACTACTTTTACTATAAAATAATTTATAATATATAATATAAAATAATTCAAATAATTTTACTATTTATTTATTCTTTTAATGATCTATTTTTCTGTATTTTTGATTGAATACAGCTTTTGGTGAACTCAAGGTATCTAAAAAAAACAATACCAACCTCTAATATTTGACAATTTGCTTTTTGTTTAACAAAATGAAGCTGTCACAAAAGTGTTCCAGTCAGAAACAATACTGTGTACTTACACCATATGTTTTAAGTCCAACTCATACTAAATACAGTAGTCTGAAACAGTGAAAAAGGGGTTTATTTTGGAGATTTAGAAAAAAAAAAAAAAAAAAAAAAGGTTTCCACAATTATAGGTATCAGTCAATAATCCAAATATTGAGAAATGAAAACAAACACTCTAACAGCAAACAAATAATATTCAGATGGATCAATTGGACACACTCTGCAGCAATGTGATGTTGTCTCCTTTCAACATAATCCGTCCTGTTGAAGACAAAAAAAAAAAAAAAAAAACTCATTTTAAATTTCTTCATGAATTTGTTTTATTTTTGTTATCTCTGAAATGCAAAACTCGCCACAAGTGTGAAGTTCACACTTACCCAGGGGCTTCCTGTTTTTGGTCTTCATGTGAACCTCCTCTGCGTCATCCAAAACCAAATTCATGTACTCATCAAATCCCTTAAAAGAAAAGAAATCAGAGGTTTCTTTTTTTAAAGATTTGTGGCACTGCTAAATTGCTAAATGTGAAAAACTCTGCATTGATGCATAAAATGTGTCTTATATTTTGTTTTTACAAAAAGAGCGTGAATGAGAAAACAAAGAGCAGGGCTGGCATGACGTCAAAAAGTCATCAAGAGTAATAATAAGTCACAAATATTATCTTAATGCGTTACTCACACAGGCATACACACACCCGGAGCATGTATACGTTAAACCTTGGATTGCACTTGAATGGTCAGTTGTGCACAGAATTATTGCATAATATCTGCATTCATTTGTGCATTAGGTCTAAATATAAAAAAAAAACTGCAGCTGTGTGTTTGTTCTTAATTTTAAACTATATTGCAGTAATTATACAAGTTAATAATATGGGAGAGCGGGTTTGAAAGTAACATGGGACGAAGGTAATAAAGCGATTTTCTAGAAGCCCTGACAACATTTGATTTCCAGAATTTCCATTTGAAACCAGCACATTCAGCATGCAACCCTTGATGGAGCTGCCAAATATCATGTGGTTTTGGGACCATGTCCAGTGGTTGGCTCCGAATTTCAGTTTTTAGGTGCAAAAAGAAAATTATTGTAGTGGTTCTTTTTTACTGATTACAAGTTGTGTTTCTCTTTTCACGTGTCACACTAATGATCAATCTACAGGTTATTTAGTGCAACAACACATCCTTGAGTTTGCAATCTTTGAGTTTTTTAGTTTAAAAGTAAATCAGGCTTAAATCGCAAGAGTTCCTGTGGGGACGAATGTAACACTTATTTATAACCCACTAATAATATTCATGCCTTATTTTCACTTCCATATTACAGTTTGCAGTGTTTTGACTCATATGTTTTATAAGATGAATGCATATTGCCAATAATAATAAAAAAAATATTCACAAATTGTAGAAAATGTTACCATATTGCACTGTTGGATTGCTTTTAAAACATTTGATGGAGCTGAAATTTAAAATGAAAATGCAGTTTAATATTTTTTGCAAAAGTAAAGGACAAAATATGTTTGCAGTGAACATTAACAAGGTCACAGTCAGAGTTTAAAATAAACAAGATTAAGCCAGTAAATCTAGCAAATATTGTTGTGTTACTTTTGACCCACCCGTGTGTTACTTCCGTGCCTGCAATGCACAACTTTTGTTTAAAATGAAGTTATATTGGAGTTGTTCTACATTGATGCAAAATAGCACCTGATTTTGATAGACTTGTTAGTTAGTAACACAGCAGAAATATATTTCTGCTAAAAACATTATCTTTTAAAATCAGGTTTTTATAAAAAATGTTACTTTCGTCCCCGCTCTCCACTATATACAGTAGTGATGGGTCGTTTTTGAACGAATCTTCAAAGTGACTAGGGAACGACGAGTCCTCTCAGAGAGTGATTCGTTCATCCGCATATTTGTGCAGGTGGTTTCGTTTATTTTTCCAAGTCTTTTGAGTCATTCATCATGTGAAAGACAGAAGCCAATCATATGCATTTACAGCCAGAAAAGTATTTGAGATCCGTTCATCTCCCGAGTCCTCCGTTTGAGTTATTCGTTTATCACGTGAAAGGCAGAAGCCAATAATATGCATTTAGAGCCGGAAAAAGATTTGATCCGATCTTCTCCCAAGTCCTCGGTTTGAGTCGTTCGTCTCTCTTACTTGACTTGACACTACAGCAGAATTGGGTGTAGAAATTAGTTCCAAATCCTCTTTAGAGACTTCATTATCATTAATTATTATATTATTATTATTATGTGCATTTCTGATCTTAAACTGTAGCTCCACTGTACACTGCAATGAGAACCTCAGTCAGTAATACTTATGTAAAACTGGATTTTTGTTGCGTCATGGATCATATTTCAGACTTTTCATAAAATTATTTTAAAAAATGTGTACATAAAAAGCATTTTCTTAGAAATAAAAAAGGTCTGTCCTATTGTCACTAAGTTGTTGTTACTTTTTTCTGCTGGATGTGGTTTTATTTTCATTTTATTGCTTTTAAAAAATATATATTGTTTGTCTATTGCCTTGCTATCGGAAAACAAACACTAGGCTAGGCTACATAATAAATTAATCAAAGTCTCTAATTACAAGTGATTTGTATTTGTTCATTTTTACCCCATTTTTTTGTTTAATAATGTTTTTCTATGCAGACTTTATATATTAGTCTAATATTTGTATTAAAAAAAAGATTGCATTTACATTTACTCATTTAGCAGAAGCTTTTATCCTGCAAAAGAAGCACTTCAAATCATTAGAATTCAGAAAGAAGAAATAGACTCAGCCCATCCAAGGTTTGGGAACTTGTGTTTTTGAATGCTAACATGCCTTAAACCAAGTCCAACAAGTAAAGCCACAGAGTGTTGTTTTAAAGCTTATTTAATTCTATTTATAAAAAAAAAAAGCCAAGCTTGTTGTGCACTGTTGTTTTTATATTCTAAAGTCAAATTGTTACGCTCATTAGGCTCTGTGGCTTTTGTAGTTTTTATTTTAATTTATTTTTCCTTTAAATTGCTGTTTCATTAAAAAAAAAAAAAAAAAGTATTGGGAATAGTTGCCGTATTTGATATAAAGCTTTTGGCACAAACGTGTTATTTAATTTAAAGCTTACTTGTTTTTATTTATAAAAAGCCTAGCTTGGTGTGCACTATTTAGGTTTTCTTTTGTTTGTTTTTATTTATATTGTGATTTTAAAGTAATCTGTTTTGTTATAAAGCTTTTCTGGTAAAAAACAAAACAAAACAAAACAATAAACAACAATTAAACTGTGTTTATAGTGTTTCTAATGCCTGCAGCATCAAAACGGTTCACAAAGACAGTTTGATTTATTCGTTCATCACGTGAAAGACAGAAGCCAATCATATGCATTTAGAGCCAGAAAAAGATTTGATCCGTTCATCTCGGGTTTGAGTCCTGTCTTTCACGTGATGAACGAACAAGCCAATCAAATGCAGTCAGAGCCGAAAAAAGATTTGATCCGTTCATCTCTTGAGTCCTCGGTTTGAGTCATCACACTTTACATGCTGTCACGTGATAAGCGAACGACTCAAAAACCCGAAGACTCAAAAGGTGAACTAATCATGGCTTCTTTCGGCTCAGATTGTGTGCATTGGTTAAGATTATATGTGACTGTCAGTGTGACGAGAACGAACCACTCAAATTTGAAGACATGAAGAGGTGAGCTGAGCAAAGAGACAAAAATACCATCATAAACAAAAGACCAGGTAAACAATAAATGATTATTTTCTCTTTCTTATAGCATTCTAGTTATGACTTGTTTGTAGTGTGATCAACGTTTGGGCTAGTTGTAGATGTGTTTGGATGCAACTCGTAACATTTTAATAATATTTTGGCAAAATGAACTAAATGACTCGAAAAAAGATTCATTCATCTCGATGAACGAGACTCAAAGGTCCGAGTCAGT
>CAIGQV010017532.1:1884095-1904277 GCA_903798115.1 Danio jaintianensis
AAAAATCTAAATATTAAAATCTTTCAAGGATTTAAGATTATGATGACCGTTAAACACGTCATAACAGTCTTGTGAAAAGGGTCCATGTCTATCAAAGTACATTGTTCACAGTTAGTTAATTAGTGGTAATGTTGTTTTGAAGTCACACTTAATACAAGCCATTTCAGACAAAATATATAAACAATATAGAGACCTTCAATAGAGATAAGTTACACATAACAGGGTTCATACACATTTTTACTACTAAAATTCCATGACTTTTCCAAGACTTTTCCAGAACCTTCAAGTACATTTTCATGACGTAATGTTTCATCTAATGTCTACACATACATGGTAAATAATAAGAAAAACAATGACGTTCAACTTTATTACAGCATATCATACAACACGCAACAATCTATTTTGTTTAAATATCTATTTAAAATTGATTTTGATAATGTTTACACAGCACTAACAATGTGAGAGCAAGTTTTTGCCCAAGGACAAAAGAAGTAAAGACAACTAACCTATATTCAAGTTAGGGCTGCACAATATATCGTTTCAGCATCGATATCGCAATGTGTGCATCCGCAATAGTCACATCGCAGGATATGCAATGTTGGGATTATAGTTTAATATAGAGTTTGATCATAATGGAGTAAAAGTTTATCATCTGCATGCATTTTTAAAGAGATAGTTCACCCAAAAATTACTTGCTATTTTCATTACACCCTTCACTTGTTTCAAACATTTATGAGTTTTCTTTTTTTTTTTTTTTTTAAATGAACAAAAAGAATATAATTTAATAACTCGTATAGTATTGAAGCAAGTGAAGTGTGAGTAAATAGTGAGCACATTTTAATCTTTGAGTAAACTGTCCCTTTAAGGCCTGTGACTGTGTGAACATTTCAATATTTCAAATTTTAAAACATCCATTTAAAACAACAAAAGACATTTTGGTGTTTGTTCGCATCAAAATAAATTTACAAAATGATTTCATATACAAAGCAAGTGTCTAACTTAATGCTTAGTATCTTTTAATGTTGTTTTAATTTAATGATAACATTTCAAAAATAAAAAATGTAAAACTATGGGTGAATTGATCATATATTTCTTCAGTTTAAGAAATACATGCAAAAATTCATGCAAAAATGAAACATATTCTGATCTGTTCTTATTAAAATATATAAAATAATTGTTCTTCATTTTATACATCTTTTTTTTTTTTGCTATATAAATTACTCTGACAGTTTTTTGTAATTCAAGACTAAAATGTATGATCATAATTATTTTTTGCTCAGCCAAGAAATTTTTTGTAACTTTAATAAAGATTAAATAATATACAATGAAGACAATGCAGGGTTGATTATTCAATATCTGTACCTGAATAGTGAATACCTGAAAACTATAATTCACTTTTATCTTTACTATATTTCATTTATCTATGCTTGTAATTTATTTGTTATATATTATTCGAGAGTCACTCTCCTACAAAATCCCCCCAATCAATCCAAATAAACCTGTTAAATCATCTGGTGAAATTGTATTCACGTCGCAATATTTATCACAGAAATACAAAATATCGTAATGTCAGATTTTTCCAATATCGCATAGCCCTAATTCAAGTATACAGATATTTGTTAAACTAATTTCCATGACTTTTCCAAAACTTTGTGGGTTTTTCTCTTTTTCCAAAACTTTTCCAGGCCTGGAAAATGCCATGTCAAAATCCCATGACCTTTCCAGGTTTTCCATGACCCTATGAACCCTGACATAATGTGTTACGCTCATAACAGTACGTCATGACAATACGTATTATCCTTTTTTAATTGCTTTACTATTTTATTGAATGTGAAAGTCAGAATGTGTGAATATAATTTTACCAACTTTACCTCAATGCTTACAATATTTTCATTTCTGAGTGAACTACAGCTTTTAATATTTATCAAGACATCTATAAATCGTGCAGGTTTAACAGAATAAAGACTATGCTTTAGAGAAATGAAATAAACACTGGAAAAAATAGAAATATGTAGATCGATAAAGCTTGTGTATGTCGCAGATTGAAAGACATGTACTTACATTCTGTAGATACCTGAAAATAAGGTTCTGATAGACTCGTTAAGGAAACAAATTACATATATAAACACAATATATAACATTATTCATTCATTTGTGACGCATGACTGAGGGACACTATTATAATCAGCTCAAATATTGCTGAAAGTATTTAGTATTTCAAAAGTTAGCTAACACAACGCACATTACCTACAATAATATGTCAAACTATATTATATTATTTATGAAACAGCACGCATCCAACACATATCGGCACAATGGGAAGAGCTCGACGCAGTTATTTGGCCTGAAAGGATACGATGGGCTGCACCATGACCTTTTGAACCTTCTGTCCTTGTCCTCTGTACGCCATTTTTCTCAATAATATACGGATATTAAAATAAAAAGATGACAAAATGTGATGTTAAGTGTAATAGTTATTGGCGCGGCAACGAAAACCTCACGTTGGTTGCTGTTGTTTCAATGGCGGCGCAATTCCGGAAACACAATGACGCAGATAAAATGGCGCGCTGATTTTATGTAATGCCTCCTGTGGCTTGGAGAGACACTACAGAAAGGCGGATTCACACAATTTTGTTTTTAAATCGCCGATCACCTTTATATAATGCATAATAATAGTAACAGTAGTTTTTTAAAATGTTATGTACAATAATAATACACCGCTTTCAATCAGCGTTTTCCTTCAGTGTTTCATTTGAATGTTTCATTACATTAAAAAGTACAATTATTCCGTTTAATTTCGTATCAACTACACCAAGGCTCTGCTGATACAGCTCGAAATGTAATGTTAACGATTCGTTATTATATTAAATTTGAAGCGGAGTTTTCATGACGTAGTACACAAGGTGTGTGACGTACCGCGCAGGTTTTTGCTCGGTCAGTGTGTCAATTGTTGTTTAAAGAGGCGCTCGGCGGTGAGTGATTTAGCGATTTTTATTAAAAAAAGATAATATTTCTGTTTTTCCCTTAGAGTGCACAATTCTAGTGAAAGCTGTTAATTTTAAGACGACTTTACTGTATGTCAGCTGAGCTTTTGTAACGTTATCTGTGTCATGGCTAACAGCTAGCCTAGCTTAGGTTGTTGTCAACATTGGCATTTATATTAGTCAACTCGATCTACATTTACTTAGGAGAGAAAAAGATAAGGTTACACAGACTGAATTTACTAATTATACAGTTGTTTTAGTTTTGTTAAGCCTTATAGCTTTTTGTTTAGCTTTTTTTCCTCAATAGCTCAGCACAATTCATTATCTGTAGTGACTCTGAAATATATTTATAATGTTTGTAATACTTAAAAATATTGGAATATATTTGTAACTCATTTAGCATATTTCTCTCTTCTTTCTTTATGTATTTGATATATTATGTATTCATAAACTGTATAAATAATATATTTTTTAATTGTCATTGAAAATCTGATGCTGCTTTACACACTGACAAATAATCTATTTTTTAGCATTGGCTATGTTTGCATGTTGTTCATCAAATAAACTTGATTAATGAATCTGTTTTGTGTTCAGAAGTGAACAGGTACAGGATGCTGCGTCTGCGTTGCAAAGCCAAGAACGGGACCCATCTGATGCAGGGCCTTACACACCAATCTTGTGTTCAGGAACTTAAAGATAAGATCGAGGAGTTGACAGGGATACCATGTGATGTACAGAAAATTATGGTCGGCTATCCACCGTCCAGCCTGGATCTACGCAACGGTGAAGCCCACCTCAAAGACTACCCTATCAAATCAGGTTTGACTTTGCTTCGCAGAGCATAATCACTACACTTGATGTATTTGAAATGTGTTAAAGCAGTGTTTCTCAACCATGTCCCTGGAGAACCACCCGCTCTGCACATTTCTTCAGTCTCCTTAACCAAACACACCTGATTCAGATCATCAATATACTGGGGCATTAGGACCCACACAGACCGCAGGTTGAGCGCCCCCCGCTGGTCTCACTAACACCACTTCCGGCAGCAACCTAGCTTTCCCATGTGGACTCCCGTCCAGGTACTGACCGGGCACAGCCCTGCTTAGCTTTAGCGGGCGACCATGTGAGAGTTGCAGAGAGCTAGCTGCCGGCAATAATTATTAGGCAAATGGGTTGGAGCTAAACTGTACAGAGCTGCTGCCCTCCAGGAATTGAGTTTGAGACCACTGGTGTAAATGATGACAGAATTTTCATTTTTGGGTGAACTTTATTTAAGTTGTTCCTTCACATTTGTTCATCATTGATTTGTTTATTACTCCAGGAGACACATTGATTGTAGAGGAGGAGAAGAACAAACCCAAACCCCCAGTGCAACCCACTGTGACCAAAGGGCCCAGCTTTGAAGTGACCCCAGTCGTCGAGCGCCGCATAGTGCCCGCCGACAACTCATGTTTGTTTACTAGCGTGAACTACGTAATGGAAGGTGGTGTGTACGATCCAGCCTGCGCATCTGAAATGCGTGGTCTCATCGCACAAATAGTAGCCAGCGACCCCACCGCGTATTCAGAAGCCGTTTTGGGCAAAACCAACGAGGAATACTGCACGTGGATCCGTCGAGATGACACGTGGGGAGGTGCCATTGAAGTTTCCATCCTCTCTAAGTTCTACCAATGTGAAATCTGTGTTGTGGACACTCAAACGGTACGCGTGGATCGATTCGGCGAGGATGCTGGGTACACCAAACGAGTGCTGCTTATTTATGACGGGATTCATTACGATCCGCTTCAGAAGGTGTTGCCTGGTTCCGATGTCCCTGCGCAGACTGTGTTCTCCACCAAAGATGATGTTATTTTAGCTCAAGCGCTGGAACTAGCAGACGAAGCACGGAGGAAACGTCAGTTCACGGACGTCAACCGGTTCGCTTTGCGCTGTATGGTGTGCCAGACTGGCCTGGTGGGGCAGAAGGAGGCAAGGGAACATGCCAAGGAGACGGGCCACACCAATTTTGGAGAGGTGTGATCTTCTCGGCTCCATCTTTAAAATCACCGCCGCGTCACTGCCACACCACCTGACATGGTACCCGCTCTTTCACTGCTGCCTGTTCCAGCTCGGTACAGTCCTCTACCTCACATTGTCTTCAGGAGACTTTCACGTGTCGAGTTACCCAAGAATACAGTGTTCTTTTGGTTTCGGTTTACTCTTGAGAAGTATTCAATTGTGCTTTTTTTTTGCCTGACGTGAGGACAAGCCGTCTGTTCAAACCAAAATGTTTAAAGGGATTTTCCACTACTTTAAACCGTCTTGTTTGTTACAATGATTACAATACTCGTATTATGCTGACTCGAAACACATCCAGGTCATATTTCCACTCCGAAAAAGAAAGAATTTCTATACTGTTCTGCTAATATCACTACGTTTTCAAGAGAATCAGGCACACATACATCCTCCTGCTGTAATTTGATATATTTTTTTAATTGTTTCTACATTACAGGTTTGCTTTTATTTTGATTCGTTTGATTGCAATGACTTTTTAATTGTAAGCTAAAACTTGCTGTATTACATTTTAAAGGGATAGTTCACCCTGTAATGAAAATGTACTCACTTATTTACTCATCCTCAAGTGGTTCCAAACCTTTAGGAGTTTCTGTCTTCTGTTGAACACAATAGAAGATATTTTGAAAAAAGCTGAGAACAGGTAACCATTGACTTCCATAGTAGGAAAAACAATGGAAGTCAATGGCTACCGGTTTCCTGCGTACTTCAAAATATCATCTTTTGTGTTCAACATACAAACTCATAAAGGTTTGAAACGAGTAAATGATCACAGATTTTTCATTTTTGGATGAAATATGCCTTTAATATATTGTGGAAAAAGTATGAAAATAATGTATGCTAAATATAAGTCTTAATTCTGGTGTTAAATGTGACCTAGACATGTTTTTAACCCATGACCTCATGTAAAAAACTTTTAGAACTGACAGTATGGACAATGCTAGCTAAACTATTGGTAGTACTAAACAACTAATGATTTTTAATGAGTGTTAAGTTAAGCATTAGTATTTTTGGTTAACTAAATCATGTATGTTAATCTCTCCACATACAATGTGCTTTTGGATGTGGCCAGAGTAATATTGATAAAACGCTGGTGCGAAGCTAAAAACATGCCTTTCATGATTTCTAATTTACACATGGCATTACTGTATTTATATTATATCTGTGTTTGTCAGGTCATAGGCACAGCTCCTGAACAATCGATGATGGCACTACATGAAGTCTTAAGTTCACTGGCTCCATTGTACCTGTTACTTGAAATAGTCACACAGATCAAGTGTTGACCGAGTTCTCAATATGGTTTTTCAGGAAGCTAGCTAGCTAGAAACGTGTGGGTTTTACAATTGAAGTGGACAACCAATGGTGCTGATAGTAGATCCTCACTGAATCTGTAGATTTAGTTTTTTTCTCTGAAGGGCAGTTGTGTAATTTCTGCAAACGACCACACAAGATTGTTTTATGCAAAAATGTGTTCATTCTTTCTCAAGTGTCTATGACGTATTGTTAGCACGAGTGATTGTAGTGAAATTTTAAATGGAGAAATGTGTAATATTGAACTTTTTTGCTGGCATATTATGGAGGAACACTTTTAGGTGTAGCAAAAGTATTATAGTACTAGGCTGTGGATGAACCGTAGAGAGAAGACAACTTGTAAGGCCTGAAGATGATGTACATTCTCAGTATTTTCTATCAGGTACAATCCACAAGGATGTTTACTCGTTTGCAGCTTTTTTATTTTGGAGAAATGGTGCCATTGCAAGGCCAAAGGACTTTATTTTGCAGTGATTATTATTATTTTTTAATTGCTGTGATCAGTGTTTTATCTACACTAAAGTAACTTCAAGTGAGGAACTGCATGTACAGCACTCATTGCTACAAAGTCACTGGTTATACTGGGTTAATGATAAATAAACTTGAATTGATATAAATATTTTTGTGTGTGTGTGTTTTTTCCTGCTTATCAATTGGTGTTTACTAATACAAGCACCACTACTTCAGTTACCAACACTAGTAAATTTTCATTTAAGTTCTATTCAAGCAGGAAAACAAAAGTTGACTTCATAAAGCACCACGTGCTGTTGACGAAAATTATTGCCAGATATTATTGAATGTTTTATCTGACAGTTGCAAGTTATAAACATTTCTAGGCTATTCTAACATTTTTTAAATGAGAATTGCCACATGATTTGAATTGTATTTAGCAAAATTTGATTTATATTGGGAATTGGGAAGGCTAAATTGTCCGTAGTGTATGTGTGTGAATGAGTGTGTATGGATGTTTCCCAGTGATGGGTTGCAGCTGGAAGGGCATCCGCTGTGTAAAACATATGCTGGATAAGTTGGCGGTTCATTCCGCTGTGGCGACCCCAGATTAATAAAGGGACTAAGCCGAAAAGAAAATGAATGAATGAATGAACTTGAATAAGAGAAAAGCAAATAAACTGCAAGAGTTAATGTTGCAAAAAGTCAGAATTGCAATACAGAACTGCAAAAAGTCTAAACAAGAGGTGCCCAAACTTAGTCCTGGAGGGCCGGTGTCCTGCAAAGTTTAGTTCCAATCCCAATCAGACAAACCTGGGCTAGCTAATCAAGCTCTTACTAGGCTTTCTAGAATCTAGAACAGAGATGACCAAAGTAGGGCCCACGGGCCAAAGTTGCAGCCTTTGATTTGGCCCACCATTCCATCTGAGAAGAGAGTGAGAAGGATTGAGAGGGTTGGGGCGAATGTCTTCAAAAGAGATAATTTCTAATTTGACGAAACCTTTTTTTTGTTTGTTAGCTTTATTGCTGAGCTACAAAAAAGCAAACTGAAATGAATTAAATGTTGTAAATAAATCAGATTTTTTAAAAATGTAAATAATGTCACACTCGACAAATAGAGGACTGTGCAGAAGACATGTGCGCAAATCAAGGCAAAAACTAGTGTAACTCCATTCTGTTATAAATGAGATTTTTTGTTTTTAACTGTAATAAGTTCATTATAAAATGTGCTGTATTAGTTAATATAAAGCAATGTTTACTAGTTATTTTTAAATATTATTAAATAAATTAGGAAATTACCCATGGCAACTATATTTACCTTCGGCCCACTAGCCTCAATCAAGTTTGATTTTTGGCCCTTCATAAGAAAAAGTTTGGGCACCCCTGATCTAGAAACATCCTTGCAGGTGTGTTGAGGCAAGTTGGAGCTAAAATCTGCAGGACACTGGACCTCCAGAACTGAGTTTACACACCCCTGGTCTAAACAATTGCCTCAATTCTTGAAAGTCTTGAAGAAAAAAAAGTGATTTGCAAAATATGAATTTAGAATTAGCAATTGACCTTTACTCTGAATTGTAAAGAAAAAAATTATGAGATTTAAATTATACCAATTAAAAAGTCACAATTGCCTTTTTTATTTGGCAAAAGCAAGCTTCTATTCTGACCTTACGAAAATTAACCATGGTTTTACTAGTAAAAGTGTAGTAACAATGTTTTTTATTGTGTGTGTGTGTGTGTGTACACCCTGTTTTGCAACACTATGTATTTGTAGTGAAAGCGTTATACAAATGGTAATGAATAATTAGTGTTGCAAAATCATTGTTAATTTGTTTGTTTTATTAGAAGGAAACCATGTTTAATTTTCGCATAGTTGTTCTTACTAACAGCATAAAAAGTAGTTGGTTTTAAGAAACTAATGGTCACACTTTACACTTCACACTTGTACTTAATTTAAGGTTTCTTTAGTTAATGCATTTACTAACATGAACTAATTATGAACAATACTAATCATAGTTCAACATTTACTAATGCCCAAATTCATTGTTAACATTAGTTAATGAACTGTGAGTTAACATAAACAAACGATGAACAACTGTATTTTCATTAACTAACATGAAGAAATACTGTAATAAATGTACTGTTCGTTGTTTGTTCATTCATTCATTCATTTCCTTTTCGGCTTAGTCCCTTTATTAATCTGGGGTCGCCACAGCGGAATGAACCGCCAACTTATCCAGCATATGTTTTACACAGCGGATGCCCTTCCAGCTGCAACCCATCACTGGGAAACATCCATACACACTCATTCACACACATACACTACGGACAATTTAGCCTACCCAATTCACCTATACCACATGTCTTTGTGCTTGTGGGGGAAACCGGAGTACCCGGAGGAAACCCACGCAAACATGGGGAGAACATGCAAACTCCACATTGAAATGCCAACTGACCCAGCCGAGGCTCGAACCAGCGACCTTTGTGCTACCCACTGCGCCACCGTGCAGCCCTTCGTTGTTTGTTCACGTTAGTAAATGCTTTAACTAACATTGACTAATACAACCTTATTGTAAAGTGTTACCAAACTAACGTTAATACCGACTGTGGTGTGAAAACATAATGAATCCTAGTCAGTAAACCAGGATCAAATCAGTTGCAGTTGACGGGGATTAAACTAATGTTATTTTAAGAAACCTTTAATAACGCGATTAACTAGGATTTGCTGTTGATCCTCCTGACACTTTCTGTCATCGCGTGTTTGTTATTACAGACGTGTAAAACATACGTCGTAAGTGTAGTTAGTTAATTGAACATATACTTACGAATCCCAGCTTCGCTTCCCCTCACTTTAAAAGTTAGTTTGATTTTGAGGCGAACGTTTGTTTTATTCTCCACACTCACCGCGCCGTTCTCTGATTGGCTGCTGCAGCGCAGAAACGTAAATGATTGGTCGAAGATTCCCCTATTTACAGTACTGGACTCCACACTGTAACACACATAGCACTGACGCTGAGACTGTAGAAGCACGTGAACCTGCTGAATAACTCTTTCTGCCCTCAAGGTAAGCTTTTATTTAGCCATATTTTCTGGTCTACATATGGATAATATACTCTTTTTTTTTTTTTTAAATAAAGTAATGAGCAAATGATTATTATAGTGTACAGTTCTAACCAGAGAAGAAGTGAGTAAAGAGTAGCCATTGTAAAGTAAGCAAGCAATTAAATAATGTGATGAAATGCCTCGTTTAAAATCAGATTTAATTCAAACACTCACTCTTTCACGTTTTTTAGCAACATACCCAGGAGTTAAACACTGCACAAATGTCATTTCGAGCAGTTTGACACTGAAAGCTTCACACACCCTTTGGACAGGTGAACTTTCTTATGTAATGTAGGTCATAAATTCAGAATAAACTCATAAACATTTCAAATATTTAATGTTGTTATGACTGAAGCCTAGAATCTATTAAATTATCTAGAAATTATCTAGAGCCAATGTGAATAACTCTAATATAATACAAAAGGCCAGTGGGTTTATTATGTCTGTAAAAATGGACCTTGCTTTCACTGTCATTGCGATATGCTTTACTGACTACAGTTAATTTATTACGAATCTGAATGCAACTGCTTCTCTTTTTCCATCCACAAAGAAAACCTGTTTGCTGTTATATTTGCATATCACATACGCTGTCATTGAAAGAGAAAAACAAGTGTTATCACCAACTACGTCATATTCAAACTTACAACACTGTGAACTGTGAATTTTATGACTAATAAAACAGAAAAGCGTATTGATTTACTGATCTTTCATAAACCTGTAAAAATCAATCTGTCTACTAAATATTAAACATCAGTAATTTCTGATGTGAAACTTCTTTTGTGCATGTAACCTAACTATATTTAGCCTTGCGTACTTTGAGCTGGAGGTCAAAGCTTAATTTTCTTTTAAAAAACTATTATTTGCTGTGCAGCTATTCAGATATAATTGCTTGCTGTTTTAAATTGATGTACTTTCAGTATAAAATTGCCTATAATTGCTCTATAATTTCCACTGTTACTAAAATGACTTTAGCAAAGGATGCATATTAAGATGCTCAATTAGATTGTTTTGTATTCTGCTTTTAAAGGAAATGCCGTTTCATCAGCACTGGTAAAGAGCTTTGAATTCATATCAGGGTGGAGGTTTTCTTCATTTGCAATGCCGATAAGTGACATGCGGCAAGATGGCAATGGCCTCGACACAATGGGCGAGATTGACAGTAATGGCAGCTGTGATAGCGTGGTCAGCTTCAACTCATGCTTAGTAAGAAATACCTTTATTTTATGAAGAAGCACTGAAAGTTCTGTCATTTAAAACCTGTACGACTTTGTTTATTCTGTGACTCACTTAAGACGATATTTTGATTAAAAAAATGTGCCCTTTCAAGAATGATAACTGTAATGTCAATTTTCGTTCACATTGATGCATGATATTGTTTTGTTTATTATAAGTATCAATGCGTTTACTTAGACCACTGCTTTAGGAGGATTCTGATTGGCTGTCGATGTTATTGTCGTTCATCATCTGGACTAAAATTGTTTCAAAAGTTATTTCAGTGATTTTGTTTCTCTTTATCGGAAACAATTGTGCGAATGGTACCATTTTACAACTCCCATAGAGTTAAATTGTAGAGTTTTTAGCTTAGCTTAGCATATATCATTGAATCAGATTAGACCATTAGCATCTTGCAGAAAAAGAGTTTCCATAATTGTAGTATTTAAAGCTTGACTCTTCTGTAGTTACATCGATATTAAGATTAGAGAGATGGAAAATTAAAAGCTGCTATTTTCTATGCAGCTTATATGGCTAAAAATAATAGTGTCAATTTGGCATAATAATCAAGGAACTTTGCTGACGTACCATGGCTGCAGCAGGCGCAGTGATATTAGCAACTTTTTATTTTCTTAGTCTGTCTGTACACAATGTAACTACAGAAAAGTCAAGCTTTTTTTATTTATTTTTTGATCAAGATGCTAATGGTCTAATCCAATTCAATTAACTATGCTAAGCTAAGCTAAAAGTGCTCCCGCCAAACCCGGAGATCGGCTTAATGCATTCAAAAATGGTAAAACTCTACTGTTTAACTCTTGGGGAGTTGTAAAATGAGCCCATTTTCAAAATATAGTGTTGTCTTTATGGCTTTCATATCGTAGCTAATATATTCCTCATAATGTCTGTTGTTGTGCTCTGAAGAAAGTCAATCTTACAGGTTTTGACCTGAATATAAATGAGTAAAAGTTCCATTCACAATAATTTCTGTTTCAGAGTGATGAAAGTCTAGAGTATCTTTCCGCTGAGGAGAAGGCTTGTCTCATGTACCTAGAGGAGACTATTCAGTCATTGGATACAGAGGATGACAGTGGCTTGTCTAATGACGAATCCCTTCAGCTGCCAGCACGAGGAAACGTAGCTAACAAAGCGGCCCACCTCTCTGCATCAATAACACTCAACAAGCTCCCTAGCCAAGGTGTGCTGGAGCTCCTTTACTATTTCTAGCTCTTAACTATTGCTAATAGGTACGGAAGTCCTTAGAGGCCATGCGTTATTATATTTTTAGTGATCATGACTTAATTTTCTCATGATCTCGACATATCAAAAGTTGTTTTCTCATTATCTCGTGCAGACTGAACTGCTGCTCTAGGAAGAACACTTGTGCTGCCCCCTCATCATACACAATCATTAAGTTACATGCGGAAGATTCTGTTTTAAAGGCAGGAGCGTAGCCTACATCTGAAAATCTTTGGTGGCCCGGTCATATATTGGGCAGGTATAAATAATAATAATAAATACATAAATAAAAAAAAGTAAGTCGTGACCACAAGAAAACAACTTTTTGTTATGTCGAGATCACGGGAAAATAAAAGTCGTCATCACAAGAAAACGAGTTGCTATGTCGAGATCATGAGAAAACAAGAGAGAAAAATATTTGAATGCATGACCTTTAGGACTTTCGGAAATAAAACTTCCAGGCTGGGTGATATGACAAAAATCTCATATCATGATATAAGTCATTTCATATCCTGATAATCATATGGTACCATGATTGTATTAATAGTTCATCTATATTGACCACATGTAAAAGACAATTTTTTAAAACATTTTAAAGCATATACTCAAAAGTGTACTTATTCATATGTGATCAAATTTTAGGGCAAATGTTTGCTTAAAAATGTAGAAATAATAAATATCGGTGGCGCAGTGGGTAGCACAATCGCCTCACAGGAAGAAGGTCGCTGGTTCGAGCCTCGGCTGGGTCAGTTGGCATTTCTGTGTGGAGTTTGCATGTTCTCCCCGTATTCGCGTGGGTTTCCTCCGGGTGCTCCGGTTTCCCCCACAAGTCCAAAGACATGCGATATAGGTGAATTGGGAAGGCTAAATTGTCCGTAGTGTATGTGTGTGTATAGATGTTTCCCAGTGATGGGTTGCGGCTGGAAGGGCATCTGCTGCGTAAAACATATGCTGGATAAGTTGGCGGTTCATTCTGCTGTGGCGACCCCAGATTAATAAAGGGACTAAGCCGAAAAGAAAATTAATGAATGAATGAAATAATAAATATAAGACACTTTTCACTAAATAAAAGGCAAAATATAAATATTGTACTTTCAAGGTTGCAACACTTTCTCACGATGCTGTTATTCATGTTTCTGTCTGCATTCCCGTAATGGAGTGTAATATTGCACTCATATAAATGATGAAAAAGTATTACCGTAAACAATGTATTTTGTGACATCATGCAATAAACGATAGAGAATAATATGAAACAATATATGGTCATATTGCACAGCCCTATCTAATAATGCCCTAATTTATATTTTCTTTGTTGTAGATATGCCCAAAAGCCAATCTGAAGGTCTATTTTCATCCGGCAGCTTCGAGCAAAATTCTGAAATTCTGAATTATATGGTTCCTACACCATTTGTCCTCGCAAACCACAACTCCAAATTCCATACCAGACATGGTTTAGCTGCATCCCAGAAAAACACAGCATCCAAAGTGACATCTGAATCTGCCCAGATCCACCAAGAAGCTCCACGAGTTCCCCCGGAGGTGAACGTGGTTGTGATACCACCTCCGCGTAAAACCAAAAGTAGTAAAGAAACGAAGAAGGAACAGAAAAATGTGCAATCTGAGAATGTGGCGCACAGAGGACCGCTTTCCTATGAAGCTCTGGTGCAGCTGCGCAAGAGTGCATCGATGCGGAAAACCAATGTAACCGAAGCTAATTATTTTACAAATAAAGATTTTACAAATAAAGAAGATGGGAAAACCTCTGAATCCCAAACCATTTCCCAGATTTCCAAACCTGCTCCTCCACCGGTGGCTCCCAAACCTAAAAAGAAAGTGAACCAAGAAGGAGCATCTGGAACCAATAAGGACTCCTCCATGGCTTATTCAGGAGATAAATTAATGAATCCAGAGAAAGTAAGAGTGGAGGCTCTTTGCAAGTTGGGTCTCCTCAAGGAAGATGCAAAGATCTGCAAACAGCTAAAGCAATCTCAATCTCAATCCAAACCAGCAAACCTGACCTCAAGTGAACATCTTGCAAACAGTATCCCAGCAAGACCTGAAGAACAAATAAATCAGCCAGTTCAAAGATGCAGTCCGCTCCACCAGAGGTCTGTGAGCGATCTTTTCACATCGTCTTCCAACGCACAACAAGCCAATATGACTTCAACCACAAAATCCGCCACTTTGGAACGAACTGGAATGGGACTGTCGGGATCAAACACCAATGCAGTTTCTCAGAGCCACAGGCCACGCTCTTCTACAATGGCAACCAATAAAGACACTCAAATGGATGCAAATGAATCAACACCCAGAAAACCATTCAATATATTGTCATCTCGTACAAAAGTTTTCAGCGTGCCGGTTCCCAGCATTGGAAAAGATCGGAGAGAGGCATTACGAAAACTAGGATTGTTGAAAAACTGAGATTTGTTCTCTACATTTTTTTTCCAAGGTCTAAATCTATGCTCCATTTCACAGGAATACTATCTTATCAGTCATTTATGACCACTATTTGTTTTACAGCTTTTTTCCGAAGACAACAATAACTTCAAAAGTAACTGTTGAGCCAAATGAGGGTTTGAAGTGGAGATAAAGGTTAGGATTGTGATTTTTGCTAGCTGCGTGTCCATCACCTTGTTAATGGGCATTTTAAAAGTATCCATAAGAAACAAGAGTGATGGAAATGCAAAATTTTTGATAAAACTCCCTTACATCAAAAAGAAGTTGTTATGCTCGCTTGAGGTGGTTTGGACTTGTTTTTTGGTTTTGCGAAAAGGGGTTAATGCAAATAATTGGAGATGGAAACGCATTTGCAGAATAAACTTGTAGTGGACATAGACCTGTCACCATATCTGTTTTTTGTTGTACGATATATTGCATCAAAATATATTGCGATAAATGATATTATTGTCATTTTAAGACCATTTTATGCTGCTCATTATATAATCCCAGAATGACAATATAATATCATCACAAATGCAAGTACACTCTTCCAAAGAACACATCATATTTTATTCTTAAGATTATTTCATTTAATAACAGTTTAATAATGAGGCATTGGAATCAGAATGTGAAAACGCATATCCTAAATAAATAATAATAATAAATGTTAACAAAAAAGTGCAAGGTAAAAAGTAACAGAGGCTGCGATATCTGCTACCAGATCTATCTTCAGTTGTCAGACACCCACATAAACATATACTATAGTAATTTATAGTAAATACTTTAGTGTTTAACCATACTGACACTGACACCTCCAATAGAGATTGAGAGGTTGTGCAATCAGCTAAAATGTTGCTAGAATTGGTTTTTATGTATGGGCGATATATATTGCATCACCAATAATGATTGAGGTCATGTCCATGTGTTGTGCGATAAGTCTATATATCGATTATTGTGACAGGCCTAAGTGGACATTACATGTGACCAATCGTTATGCTTGCCTTGTTTACTGTTGGTTACTAGGTTACCAATACTACAGTGAGCTGCTCTAACAACTTAATGGAAACACACATTTGGGATTTCTTAAAAAAATTATAATAACTTTGGTGGGGAAAAAAACATTTAGCAGGTTTTAAAAATGTAGTCGCAGCATATTAGCTTAAACATTGCTGTGATTTTTGGATGTTTGATGGACAAATTATTTTTGCGATTGTTTTTTAATAGCAATGGCCACAGAAACTTTAGACTTCACTATTTTTTTTATTAAGTAATACAGTGTGGCAAGTTACTTGATGACTTACTGCTTTGAGGGATCCATCTTGAGGGCCAATGGGTTGATGGGATTGGTAGGGTCACGAATCTGGTGTGGTCGCAATAGCGTAATTAAGGATTTCACAAGCAAGAAAAGGTCTATTGTCATGTATTTTAGTCACTTTCAAACCAAGCAGCTTTATATTGGAGAAGGTGGCAGAATGTTTTCAGCATTCATACGAAATGATTCTTGTTTAACTGGACTTTGCCCATGAAATTTTGCTGAACATTGGTTAATGTGATTGCACTTTGAAATCAGGATGCCTTTGCCTAATACAGGGCTGAAGATTAAAATGATACAGTATATTTACTTTTCCTGGTGAACTTGGAAAATGAAAATGGATGGTATCTGACATCTGTCATCATTACCTTCACTTTTTAAACCCTCATGAGTTTCTTTCTTGTGTTAAAAACAAAGCAAGACATTTTGAAGAATGTTGGAAACCTGTAACCATTGACTTCCATAGTATTTGTACTTCCTACCATGGAAGTCAATGCTGACAGGTTTTCAGCTTTCTTCTATTGTGTTCGACAGGTTTGGAACCACTTGAGGGTGAGTAAATAGTGACTAAATGTTCATTTTTGGGTGAACTATCCCTTTTAGTCTTAACTTTCGAACTGAGTAGATTAGCATTAGCCTTACTTACTAAATTACACTTGCTGTTAAAAGAGAGCTCCAAATCTGTACGAATCAAGCTCGTTTTGCATTTCAACGATAGCTTCCAAAAATCACTTTGTTTTCTGGAATACAATGAGGTTTGTCTGCTTCACCGTAGGCTGTCGAAGCTGAGGATCAGCTATCAGTCAAACTCCTCGTTTTACACAGCGCTCAGTGCGATCTGACACAGCACTTCATTGGATTAGTGCATTATCTTGGGTTGCAACCAACAGACTGGTGTTCATGTTACCTGGCATCTCAGATTAATCTGTCATTAAAGTTCTTTATCTCAAAGCGTGACCTAGTTCATGACTTACACTGAGAATGGGTCCTTCTGTTTCTGTTGACTCAGTTAACAGTTGGCCTTTCACGACTGCTCTAACCGAAACCCCACCATAATGTGCATGGTAAACAGTCGTAAAATACGCCAATAAAGCAATAATTTAAGTCTAACTCTGTGGTGTTTTATTAGATGTCGTAATATTATGTGTAAGCTGCATCCAAGTTCAAGCACTGCTTTGAATGACCAAAAATGTAAACCTTTCCCACACTGTAAAACATATTTTGTCATATAGTTATTTCATCTTATTGTTTTAAAGGGATAGTTCACCCAAAAGTAAAAATTCTATCATCATTTACTCACCCGTCACTTGTTTCAAACAGTTTCTTTCTTCTGTTAAATGCAAAAGAAGACATTTTGAAGAATACTGAAAACCTGTAACCATTGACTTCCATAGTATTTGTTTTTTCCTATTATGGAGGTCAATGGTTACAGGTTTTCGTGCATTCTTCAAAATATCTTCTTTTGAGTTTAACAAGAAAGAAACTCATAAATGTTTGGAATCACTTGAGGGAGAGAAAATAGTGAGTAAATTTAGATTTTTTGGTGAACTCTCCCTTTAACTGGCATCGTAACTGTTTGGTTGATGTTTTTGTCTATAGATTATCATTAAAACAAAACAACGGAGGAACATAATTTAACCAAAGAAATTGAACTTTTTCCCCTAAAAGTGGTAGGTAAAAGGGTAAGGGGGGATTAATATGGATTAATGTATAGACCATTTCAATGTGGTGATGTCATTGGCCCATGAACATTTCCTGCTTGTTATCAAACCATTTCATAACTGTAACAAGAGGCAATTCAATCATAACTTAATGTTAAAACAGCTATCATAACATTATTTATCAATATGTGGCTCTTTTTGGATTCTCGGAAGCTATAGAAATTAAAAATGTAAAACAGGAAAAAAGTTGGGACCATTGTTTTTGTTTACATCCCTCAAAATGGTCTATATGCAATATATATGCAGCTACAGTATGTGCAGAAAGTAGAAATCTTTGTTTTTTACACTGACCCCATGCTGAAATACGTCCACAGAAACATGCCCAATTATTAAAAACTTTACTTGTGGATTAAAAGAACTTTACAAGACAAAAATGCATATTCATTGATACAGACTGACATTAAAATACCACAAAAAGTGTTTGTTTCTGTGCTGAAAAGTCTTAAAAGTGCAGCACATTATGAGCATTATTTCTGCTTATTAAGGTAGTACTGGTTACAATTCATTCCTATGTTTAACACAGTGCTTAGATGCCACATTGTGACATTTTGAGATTTAAAAGTTACCCTGTACATCATTAATCACTAATACAATAAATATGTCTTCATATATCTACATATGAAATTACAAAGTCAGCTTAAAAACAGGTCAATCTTTGTTTTTATATATATATATATATATGCACTAGTAATCTGTTGAAATAAGAGTCTTGCTCTTCTTGCGTTTTACTTTGCCATGTGAAGCCGGGACTCCCAGAGACTCTAAACGGAAGGGACGTGGAAGAATCGATTCTATGGTTAGCGGAGACAAACCGGGCCCACTGGAGCTCTGGTGGGCTGAGCCATTACTAATTGAAGCAGAAAAATTCACTGCAAGAAAACCACAACATACAGCATTTGTATGAGAGAAAAGGAGTAAATATACAGCTGAAGTGAAAATTATTAGCCCTCCTGTGAATTTGTTTTCTTTTTCAAATATTTCACAAATGATGTTTAACAGAGCTAGGATTTTTTTCACAGTATTTCCTATAATATTTTTCCTTCTGGAGAAAGTCTTATTTGTTTCATTTCGGCTAGAATAAAATCAGCTTTTAATTTTTTTAAAACTATTTTAAGGTCAATATTATTAGCCCTCTTAAGCAATATATATTTTAGATTGTTTACAGAATAAACCAGTTATACAGCGGCTTGCCTAATTACCCTACCTTAACCTAATTAAGCCTTTAAATGTCACTTTAAGGCTGAATACTAGTGTCTTGAAAAATATCTAGTAAAATATTATGTACTGTCATCATGGCAAAGATAAAATAAATCAGTTATTAGAAATGAGTTAAACTATTATTAAAACTATTATGTTTAGAAAAAAATCTTCTCTCCATTAAATAGAAATTGGGGAAAAAAATATACAGAGCTAATAATTCAGGAGGGACTTCAACTGTACATATATATTGGTTATTATTAAAACCAATTCTTACTTGAGTTTTTCACAGAGTCGGTAGCCAACAGCTGACTGCTTCGTTTTGGTCTGAAGTAGTTGGTGGCGATGTGTTCGCTATCACTGCGGTTCAACATTTCCTTGTAGCGGTCCTGCTCCTCTTCCTGCTACAATGAGATGTGGACTCAAGTTGAATACATGTCTAAGCTATTGATGTTTCTTGTTGTTTTAAAGTCTGCATGAACCGGAACTTGCTGCATATTTTTATTTCAGTATGATGATGTATTTGAAACTGAAATAGAATATTGAGTAGGGGTCGGGGTTTATTTTAGCGCTCCTCCTCTTCTTATCTTTCACTTGCAGCAGCTAATGATTGAAGGGGCATGGCTAAGCATATTTTGCCCAAGCCGTCAATCTGATTTCATCAGAGAGGAAACTGCCATTCCAGAGCTCAAGCAAATGGTCAGGTTTTGAATAAAGTTCACCAAAGCATTTTTTTTGTTCAGTGGATTTACTTGCACTTAATTGGTTACCTTATCACTAGGCCCACACGGAATCTGCATTAATTTCAGTAATGTTATTGACTGATACGAAACATATGATTTATGTACAATACAGTTTGTAAAGTAATATTTTCTGTCTTTTAGTAGATATATTATATGACATGCTTTGTTTACCAAAAAAGTGGATCTAATTGGATCTGCATTGTAAGCATTCAATAAAAGTTAAAAAAGGTATTATTTTTTATGTCATATATTAAGTTTTTAGTTATGATACTCCCAAAATCCGCAGACTTTTTACAAAATTCTCAGCAGAAATAGTAAAAAACGTCCGCAGATTCTGTCTAGCCCTACTTATCACTAACAATGTGTGTTAGCAAAGTAAACATTGTTTATTATGCAGACTTTTTTGAAAAAAAAATTATATAT
>CAIGQV010017532.1:1904677-1941339 GCA_903798115.1 Danio jaintianensis
TTATACACCACTTGAACTTCAACTTTTTATGTTAGTATATTCTTTAGAGCTTTTGCAGACTTTAATTGCAATATTATTAAATTTAGATATCAATGTAGCATGTAAATATGTAAATTATTTAAGAGAATGAAAACTCTGTCATCATTTACTCACCCTTGACTTGTTTAAAACCTGTTTGAGTTTTTTTTTGTTCTGTTGAACAGAAAGGAAAATATTTCGAATAAAGCTGGAAACTGGTAACCTTTAACTTCTACAGAATTTATTTTCAATAATGTCAATGGTTACAGGTTTCCAACATTCTTCAAATTATCTTCTTTTGTATTCAACAATGCTAAAAAAAAATGTACCTGGTTTGGAACAAATCAAGGGTAAGTAAATGATGACAGAATTTTTATTTACTTGGTGAACTATCCCTTTAAGGGTTACTCAGAATTGAATGACAAAGCACATGAAATTGAAAAAAAAAAAACATTATATATTTTTTTATAATACATTTAATTATATTACTGAATGTGGCACATTTATCTAGTATTAGTATATTTGTAGTTTATGTTAGAACAGTATAAACAGGTGTCATAACATCATGTGTAAATACCACAAAAGGGTCAGCAAGATCTGAGGCAGAGTTCCTGCGTGCTGAAAGCCTGCCAGGAGCAATGACACCAGAAGGAGGCACTGTAGAGCAAGAAGTTAGAGAATATACACCTTTAAATCAAACATGGAACTGTTTTTATCTTCTATGATCACACTAGAAATGAGTAAGCTATATAAAAGTATAATATATGAAAAATGGATATCCAATTTTAGGACTGAACAAAGATCTTCAATCATGCTAGTCTCCAGAAGTTCACCTGCAGGTAAGGTTGTTTTCTGCACCAGCACATCCGGCAGTCTCCAGGTTCCTCCCTCTTCATCCCACACTGCCTCCCTCCGCAGACGATCCAGGTTGCTGTAGTTGCAGTCCCTGCGCACCAGGGGCACCATACGCTCCAAAATTCCTTGTAGGAGCTGGCCGTCCCGCTCCAGACGCCGGATGGTGGCCAGATAATCATTTCTCTCCATCTCAAACTCTGCCTGAAGGTCTCTGATCTCCAGCTTGGCAGCTTTCAGCTGTATTGTGCAAACAGATGGTTTCATCATTTGGTAGCATTTTCAGACATTTGGATGGTTTCATTTTGGTAGCAAAACTAGAAATTTAATCTAGAAGTAAGGACTATAAAGTTATGTTTTTTTAAAGATTATAGATAATAACTTCTGTACATTTAAAATTTCCAAACATATTGCATGAAGTATAAGTAGTACAATATTAATAAATAATAATAAATCAAATTCAGTTCAAACAATTTAAAAAATCTAATGTTTAATCACAATAAACTTTCCCTTTTTAATTTAAAAGGCTTGAAGCAGTTTTGAAATCTCAAAGATCAAAGGAATTTTTATGTTTCGGGTAGTTTTAAAAGCTTAGTTCACCCAAAAATGAAATCAACTCACTATTTAACCAATCTCAAGTAGTTTCAAACCTTTATGGGATTCTTTCTTCTGTTGAACACAAAAGAAGAAATTTTGAAGAAACCTGTAACCACTGACTTTCATAGTATTTGTCTTTCCTATGGGTGTCAATGGTTACAGGTTTTCAGCTTTCTTCAAAAAATCTTCTTTTTGGGAGAACTATCCCTTTAAGACTGCCTTGGTTTTGTGTGTGGTTGCGAGGGCAATGTAAGGTGGTTGCATGGGTGTTATAAGTGGTTGTAAGTTGTCCTTCTCTTTCCCTTACCTTACCTCTAACTGAGATTTTACTTGCACAGCTCCTACTAGCTGCCTTTTTTACACTCACCCCCCTAAACAGCAGCATGATAAGGAACAGTCGAAAGTAATATTGAAGTACTGAAAGCTCAAACCTTCTTCTGTGTGTTCTCCAGGTGTCTGCTCTTGGCATGGACTTCCTCCTGAATGGAGTCGTATACGTTCAGCAGCACACTGTCACCATCTTCACTGCTCTGGTTCAGAGCTTCAATCAGCTGCTTCTTCCTCTGGTCGGCCAGAGTCTTCCTCTGTTTGTGTCTCTGCTTGAGCTCCTCGTTCCTCACCTGCTCGCCACCCACAAACTCCTGCTCCAGCTGCTGCAGCCTTCAGAGTACATAAAATATCAGAGACAGCATTTCAGCTCACTTCAGCCCTTCATATTTACTATCCAGATAAATTATTTTCCTTTCCCACATAGAATCTGATATATGGCATTATATGTAAATGACTTACATGACATACAAGTTCATATCTGGATTTTATATATATAAAATATGTCGTATATGCAACATATGCAAAATGGCCTTTTAAAATCTTTTTTTCAACAGTTGGAATTATGTACATATATGTTCAAATATATTAGCTATAATGTTATATATGTTCATATGTAATAACAATAAATTATTATGATTATTATTATATATTATAATAATATATTTGGACATATTTATACATATTTGTAATTCCAATGGTTGAAAAACATATTTTAAACATCAATGTTTGCAATATTTCAAAATATATGTTGCATATATGACATATATTTTGTATATGCGAAGTCCAAATATGACCTTGTATGTCATATGTCATTTGCATATATTTCCATATACCAGATTTCTATATGAATCTGTTTAAAGCTGTATGAGTGTCACTGCATTACAAAACAAATCACATGCAATGAAGTGATATTAAAAACAAGAAAACACATTCAGTCAGTGCAAAAGATTTAGTGCATGAGGTGCTTTTGCATAGGTGGAACACTTTTTGTTTTCTCTAAAATTATTGGTGGAAGTTCCCTATTCTGATAAGTTCCCACTGCTGAAACTGGGGATGCTTTTAGTTATAGGAACTCCCTTTCGGAGAAATTATTAAGCTCCTACTTCAGTATAGGGTCTTACCCAGCAAAATAGAAACTAACAAACAGTAACATACATGCATGCTGATTGGGCGATAGTATGCCATATAAAAAAATACCAACACAATATTTTATGACTTTACAAAGCACAAGCATGCAGAAAGCTAATCTTATCCCTTCTTTCTGTTCTTTCAATGTCACAACTTTAAAGCCATTTAAGCATCTCACCTCTCTAAAGCATGCTTCTGGTCCAGCTGACCTGGTATGGCAACTACAACCGAATCCAAAACTGGACTTTCTCCACTGGGAGCTCCTTTGACAATGGCATCAACAGAAGATGATCTCTCCTAAAAAAAAAACAGGGTCATTTATATTTATGAAGTCATTAAAACAACATTAAATATGCAAATAATAACCTTTTGAAATTTTTTTATACATTTACTAATGCGAAATCAAAGCACCTCAGGTTCACTGTGGTCAATCTTGGCCTGTTCTTGTGAAGCCACAGTTGCAGTGATGGGCTCTTCTTTATGTTGTTCCAGACGAGGACCATCTGATTAAAGAGACCACAGAAGATTTTCAACTAGATCAATAACATACAAGCCAAAAGATTGACCCAAGGAAATCAAGTTTCAACATTACCAGTGGTGTGTGTTCGACTACCTCTGGACCTTTCTAAAGAAGAGAGCCTGGTCTCATATGATGTTCTCAAGGCAGCGATGTCCTCCTGGAGTTTGACTTTGGACTCTTGTTCGGCATCATACTCTGCCTGCAGCCTCGCCAGTTTTTTCTCATATTCCTAAATGTGCATCTACATTAATCCATTTGGCTTAATTAAGCCACATTTACAAGACTGATAACTATGATCTAGTTGTGTGCTTTAATGATAACAGCACAAAGGAATTATAGTGTTGCAGTCATTTTCAAAATTATTTCATTTTCCATCTGAAGATTGATAAAAACAATGAAACTCCCAATCATCCTGCTCAATTAAAAAAAAAAGAGCTGCAACCAATACAAGATGCTGACAGGGATAACACACTGAACTTTACACTGCATTCATGGTACACATTTGATCAGTTTCCTAGGGAATTATTAACTATAAACTATTCTTCAAAATCTTTTTAGGTATAAACTTCTTCCAAGTCTGGAATCAACACCTTTAGCAGTTTAACGTCTACCTGTTCCATATTGTTGCAATAAATCTAACATTGTGACTACACCAGATGTGACCATTCTCACATTTGATAAATTTTTCCATTTAATTAATTAAATGTATAATTGTATAAAAACATGCAAAAGCACTATGTATAATTAAAAAAAAAGTTTTATCATCTTAAGTTGTGTCATGTTGCGTTGCACTAGTGATAAGGCCTTTTTTGTGGCTGGTCAGGCCCATACTTTTAACTAGTTTCTTCCTAAATGTGAGGTCCAGTTCTTTGTTGGACATTTTTATTATTCTTTAGCTTTTGGAAATTGCTTGCAGGCTTGTTTTTAAATATTGTAGAGTGCTTTGGATCAATAATATATATGAAGGAGTATATAAATGAAGAAAGTCTAAAATAAAGAAGGAACCAAATTGTTGAGAGCTTTAGAACACAGAATTTAATTAGAAGCCAGTGTAAATGTTGTAAAATAGGAAAGACGTGATCCGAAATGGAAGTTTTGGTAATATTCTATAAAAGCCCATTGAATAAAGCATTACAATAGTCTGTTAGTGATGTTACGAGAGCATGCGCAAGAGTAGCAGTACTCTTCAACGAAAGGACAAGACGGAGGCAATTAATATTCCTGATATGGAAGAATGTGGAACGATTAACGTTAATTAATTTTGATATGAGCTTCTAAAGACAACGTTTCAACAAAGATGTCACCCAAACTTTTAATCAGGTTAGCCCAAAATAATTGTGCAATTATCTAATGTCACCGAAGAAATTATCGACTTTGCTACTTTTTTGAGCCAATGAGAAAATGTTTTGTTTAATTATGATTTGAGTTTAAGAAAGTTAACTAAAAACCGAGTTTTTAATTCTGCAAAGCACTCAACAAGATTAAGAGGTAATGTTGAAGAAGGTTTAGAAGACAGATGAAGTTGAGTGTCATCAGCATAACAATGAAAAAAATGAATACCAAATTTACTAAAAATCATGCAAATTGGTAAAAAAACAAATAAGAAACAGAAGAGGTCCCAAAACCGATCACTGTGGAACACCAGAAACAACATAAGTGGGCTTTGATTAAAACTGTTTATAGTAAACAAATAGTAACAAAACCAATGCAAAGCTGTGCCAGAAATTCCAATAGAATCCAATCTACTTGACAATATGGCATGAGAAATGGTATCAAATTAAGTCTATAGCAGAACAAGTATTGACAGAATCTGCAGCAACTAGTAGATCATTTTAGATCTTCACAAGTACAGTCCAAACACTATGGCATGGTATTATAAATAAATCTTGTTGTTTGTTGCTTGTTGATTTAATATCTCACACACCTCTTTTATCTTGTCTTTCTCTGCCTCACTCTCTGACGTGTTGCTCTGGGGTCGTGATACAACAGCTGGAGCATCTCCTGACTTCTGACCTGCCAAAAAAGCTAATAACAGACAAAAAATGAGCTCTTTAGCTATTCAGACACATTCAGATACAGCCAAATGGTGTCTTTCTTACAGCTGAGGTTGCCAGATCCCAGCTGTCCGGAGATTAATGCCCGCAACTTCTTGATCTCCTCCTGGTACTCACGCAGGAGGGCATCTTTGGGATCCTCATTAATGCGAGGACGATTTTGGATACTCTTTGCACGGTTGGCGTAACGTAGAGTACTTATGCTCTCCTCGTAATTGTTGTCGGCAGGCGACAGACAGGCCACCATAAGGGTACGGGTATTTCCTCCCAGAGAGTCCTGAAGCAAACGGGTTAGCTTAGAATCGCGGTATGGGATGTACTTTGACCGACCGTCCACTAACGCAGATATAACATTGCCAAGAGCTGAAAGAGACAAGTTGATCTTGGTGGCTTCTTGAAGACGATCTCCGGTAGCACCAGTTTTCGATTGTCGTTCACTACCGGCAAGATCCACCAGGTTGAGCTTCCCAGCACGCAGATGTTCATCACCAGCAGCATCTATGCTCAATTGAAGATTACAGAAATGTTAAGTATATATATTTTTATGCAGAACTGATTAAAAATGTGCACTTCAGACCAATGTTATTATAGTTTAGCATTTTTAACCCTTGTGTACTGTTCAAAATGACTACCCTTTCATTATGTTCGTTGCTGTTTTTGCCCTATTGACTTCCATTATAACCACATTTTTTGATTGCAAAGCCATAACACCAAATAATCATGCATTCTTGATTATTGGTGGTTTTCCCTGTTGGGAAGAGGAAAAAATTTGCTACTGTCAATCATCAGTTGGAACCATTAACCCTTTGAATAGGCCTGTGCAGAAAAGTTTCCAACTTTTATATGGAGTTTATGGAGTAAAACAAAAAATTATAGTGTGTGTGCATAAATACACTTACTATGTTTAATGTGTTCTGAGAGCTGAGCTGCTTATTTTTATTTTCTCAAACATATCAAGGTAAGCATGCAAAAGTCTCTCTCACACTCTCACACAAGCACGCACGCACGCACACACACTGTCTCCAAAAATCATCCCATTTGCTGAAACAGAGAAAGTTGTGGCCAAATTAAGACTCAAAATCACCCCAGAGTGGATGAAATTCTATTTCAATTCTATTTAAAATTTTTACAGTTTGTTTAGTTCCTTTCATTAATGGTTTTGTTAGTTTTAGTTTAGTTTTTATTGTGGTAACACACTCAGTCATTCATTCATTCATTTTCCTTCGACTTAGTCTCTATTTCAGAGGTCGCCACAGTGGGATTTTGCACCACTTTTGCCTATTCTGAAAATGACTATTATGTTTTTGTTAATTATTATTTTATTTCAGTTTTATAATGACTTTTGTTAGTTTCATTAAGTTTTAGTTTTCATTCCATGTGAATTTTATTTTAGCTAACAAATGTTTCTTTGACCAATAGTCTTAGTTTCAGTTTTCGTTTACCAAAATCACCTTGCATCAGACACAAACCTGTACTGCAGATCTCCAGGTGAATGGTGAATATAGAGTGTGAGCGAGATGAGTCTTTGTTCATGAGTGTGTATCCCACAGAACGATTCCTCCAGCCCAGATCCATCACTCGCTCACATTCCCCAACACTGTGCACCGTCTGCATGGTCAGATCCCGCACGTATACTCCACGCTCAGGATGCTCCTTAAGCTTAAACACAGAGAGCATTGAGACATTCAGTATATGTAAGGTAAGGCACAATGAGCTGTGTGTGATCAATGGAGACGTACTTCCATCTTCTGTTTGATGTCTTTTCCCAAAAGATCTCTGATTTCCTCTTTGTAGATTTCCAGGTAAGAGGCCCGTACAAGGAATTTCGTGTTCTCTGCACACTTTGGAGAAAAGTTCAGATTAATGATGATTTGTGATCACCAAGAGTGCATATAGTTGATTATAAATACAGCAAAACTATAATATTCTGAAACATTACCACATATTAGGGTAACTGCTGAGTTTTAAATTGGAATTTATTCACATGATACAAAGCTGAATTTTCAACTTTGATTAGTCAACTCCTTAGGGTCACTAGTAGGGCTGTATATCTAATTTCAGCAGAGGAGAATGGCCAGACTGGTTCAAACTGATAGAAAGGCAACAGTAACTCACTCGTTACAACCGAGGTATGCAGAAAAGCATCTCTGAACGCACAATGCGTCCAACCTTGAGGCGGATGGGCTACAGCAGCAGAAGACCAAACCGGGTGCCACTCCTGTCAGCTAAGAACAGGAAACTACAATTTAAGCTACAATTTGCACAGGCTCACCAAAATTGGACTATAGAAGATTGGAAAAACGTTGCCTGGTCTGATTTCTGCTGCGACATTCGGATGGTAGGGTCAGAATTTGGAGTCAACAACATGAAAGCATGGATCAATCCTGCCCTGTATCAACGGTCCAGTCTGGTGGTGGTGTAATGGTGTGGGGGATATTTTCTTGGCACACTTTGGGCCCATTAGTACCAATTGACAATTGTGTCAAAGCCACAGCTTACCTGAGTATTGTTGCTGACCATGTCCATCCCTTGATGACCACAGTGTACCCATCTTCTGATGGCTACTTCCAGCAGGATAACGCGCCATGTCATAAAGCGCAAATCATCTCAGACTGGTTTCTTGAACATGACAATGAGTTCACTGTACTCAAATGGCCTTCACAGTCACCAGATCTCAATCTAATAGAGCACCTTTGGGATATGGTGAAACGGGAGATTCGCATCATGGATGCGCAGTTGACAAATCTGCAGCAACTGCGTGATGCTATCATGAAAATATGGACCAAAATCTCTGAGGAATATTTCCAGTACCTTGTTGAATCTATACCACGAAGGATTAAGGCAGTTCTGAAGGCAAAGGGGGGTCTAACCCGGTACTAGTAAGGTTATGTACCTAATAAAGTGGCCAGTGAGTGTATATCACAGAACAGAAAATATCAGTGGCAATGCCAGTTTTTTCCAGTATCGTGCATCCCTTGTCACTAGTATTACACAATCCTTCAGAAATCAGTTTAATAGCTGATTTTGTGTTCAAGAAACATTTCTTTTTATTATTAATATTGAAAAACGTGGAAATCAAGACACATTTTAGGATTCTTCAGAAAAAAGTATAACAAAAACATGATAAAATTGTGCCAAAACATGCTAGCAATATGCTAAATCATGTTAACAAATTCTAACATGGTATCAGCATGCTAAAACAAAAGATTTCATTTGCAAAAGCAGATAAACTCTGTTTTTAGGATTTTTCAGAAATCTAGAACAATTGTACTCATCAAATGCACAACAAAAACATGATTTCTGAAAATTATTACAAATTCAGTCATCTGTTTTTGCAAATAAACTCTTTTTGTTATGTAAACTAGTTACCTGGATTGTCTCAAAGATGTGCTCAAAAGCTCTAGGGATGATTCCTCTCTGGGAAGGAGGATCTGGTACACCTTGCATTGTAAACGACTTACCGCTGCCTGTTTGTCCATAAGCAAAAATGGTCCCATTGTAGCCCTCAGTTACACCCTGTTCGTAAAAAAATAAATAATAATGCAAAAGACTTAAAATATAAGGCTGATGAAAGAACAATAGACAGACAGACAGACAGACAGACAGACAGACAGACAGATAGATAGATAGATAGATAGATAGATAGATAGATAGATAGATAGATAGATAGATAGATAGATAGATAGATAGATAGACAGATAGACAGATAGATAGATAGATAGATAGATAGATAGATAGATAGATTTTCAGGCCCTCAGCGTTGAATATAGATAGATAGATAAATTTTCAGGCCCTCAGCGTTGAATATATAGAGCCTTAAGGGCCCAGCTTACAAGCACATCTAGTAAATAATCAATTAAAAGAAGGGCTGTAGGTTACTTCCGTGACTGATTTTAACTCTATGGTGTTCAGTTTCAGATAAAGGACTACAGGTATCAGATAACACATATCTATTGGCATTCAAACACACACTGGAAAGTTAAGTGTCCCTACAAAGACTCTTACAGTCATACTAAATCAAACACATAAAAAAACAACAATATTACCTCCACCAGAGGATACGCGATCTCGTTATAGACCTCTTCAGTGGAATGGTTTATATAATAAGTCCCGTCAAACGTGAACTGTTTGGGGGGCTCCTCCGTGTCCCCAGGTTTCTCAATGAAACACTGACAGTGAGTGCTGTCAACAGACACCACAATTTTACAGTTCATCGCCTTCTCTCTGTGGTTTAAAGGCCGACATCTGACGACCACCTTCACGGACTCTGATGCCATCAGGACGGATGCTGTGGTCTTCGCTTATCTGCTAAGGAGAAATAGAAATACCGCTCCTAAAACCAGCTTGCTGTGTGTCACGGTCATCTTATGAAGACTATAGCGGCGTTTATGAAGACTGTCATCCGGTTCGGGTTCCGGAAAACCCTGTTTGAGGGCTGCCTCACATTAAATAAAGCAGCGTGTTTCTTTTGCTGTGGCGTTCGGCGTCGCTTGGCAACCGCAAACTTCAAACGCACCGGCTGCATCTGTACAAAGCGCCCCCAGTGACATGCGCACTGATTGTTGTACATTGGATAAACTATAATAAACAACTCAGTCGAGACCTACTGATTATTGTGGATATGTATTTTGCTATAAAGGAAAGGAAATGTATTTTAAGGACCAGTCAGACATTCATATAACACAACACCAGCCTTCTGCAAATCACCCAGTTAACATAAAAAAACATCAAAAGTAACAGACACTCTAAAATTATATGGATTTGCAGCAAATATTATGAAATAATATGCAATAAGGGGCCTGACGGTGGCGCAGTGGGTAGCACGTTCGCCTCACAGCAAGAAGGTCGCTGGTTCGAGCCTCGGCTGAGTCAGTTGGCATTTCTGTGTGGAGTTTGCATGTTCTCCCCGTGTTGGCGTGGGTTTCCTCCGGGTGCTCCGGTTTCCCCCACAAGTCCAAAGACATGCGGTATAGGTGAATTGGGTAAGCTAAATTGTCAGTAGTGTATGAGTGTGAATGGGTGTGTATGGATGTTTCCCAGAGATGGGTTGTGGCTGGAAGGGCATCCGCTGCGTAAAACATATGCTGGATAAGTTGGCGGTTCATTCCGCTGTGGCGACCCCAGATTAATAAAGGGACTAAGCCGAAAAGAAAATGAATGAATGAATGAATATGCAATAAGCAGGGACGGATTTAACCAATAAACGAGGTAAGCAGCCGCTTGGGGCCCCAGGAAATTTGGGCCCCCCCAATAAATAATTAGAAGTATAAAATATACCTACAAATTATTTATATATAACATCGTTTTCTATCATATTTTGTCTAATAAATAAAATTGCATCATAATTATTACGTCTGCGCAAATTTGTCCCCCACCCCCCAATAATGGAGCAGTTTAGCAGTCAAAGCAGATAAAGATTAAGCTTTATGAAACCACTTATTCATTCATTTTCTTTTCGGCTTAGTCCCTTTATTAATCTGGGGTCGCCACAGCAGAATGAACCGCCAACTAATCCAGCATATGTTTTGCGCAACGGATGCCCTTCCAGCTGCAACAACACATCACTGGGAAACATCCATACAAACTCATTCACACACATACACTACGGACAATTTATCTTACCCAATTCACCTATAGCGCATGTCTTTGGACTGTGGGGGAAACCGGAGCACCCGGAGAAAACCCACGCGAACCACGGGGAGAACATGCAAACTCCACACAGAAATGCCAACTGACCCAACCGAGGTTCGAACCAGCGACCTTCTTGCTGTGAGGCGATCGTGCTACTCACTGCACCACCATGATGCCCGAAACCATTTACTATTTGTAGTTTGTTTATTATTATTTTAAGAAAAAATATACAAAAGAAGATTGAGTTACATATGTTAAAGTCAGCGACACAAACAAACAAATAAATAAATAAATATAAAGGGTGCATATTAGGACGTTTTGGCCACATGGATAGAATTCCTTAGGGCCCCCAAATCACTAAATCCGCCCCTGGAAATAAGATAAAATGTAAATAAATACATAATTACACGTGTATACATGTAGGCTATATACAGCTACCCTGTAATAAATGCAGTGTTCCACACAATTCATTCATGTTGTCCCAACACAAGTCGATTTAAGTTAAGTTGTCCCAAAAAAACAACAACTCAACAATTGTGTTGTTTTAGCTCATTTTAAATAAGTAGTTTGAACAAGCAGCAAAATCATATATATATTTTTTGAGTGCATGTAAGACACCACTTTACAATTGTTTGTCTGGATTTACTGAATTTATTAGGTATGGATCTGAGAAAAACATTTTCTAGGAAGTTTTTCCTTTTTCAGAAATTGACAACTGCTCGCAAAGAACAAATACCGATTTTCTAACTGTTTAGTAATTAAAACAAATGTTATTGTGTTGTCTAAAAATAAAATATGGCACTTTTTATTATTTTAAGCAAAAAAAAAAAAAGCTCTAAATTACCTTTATTTTAAATTTGGAACAAATGTCATAGGTTGTTTACAGTATAAAACTAAAGTTACATTTTACTCAAACACACAGCTACAACTCATAATCATGCAACTTATTCTTTGAAGATTTTAGTGTTATTAGCATTAAAAACTATTTAATTATACAACCACGACTATCAGGGACACTCCTCCATACTCATTACTACAGAAACTTATATTTAAATGATATCTAATTGCACATTATTTAAGAAGATTCACTGCAATGTTATAGAATTTTAGTGTATATTTTCCATTTAAAAAAAATTGTTCGGCCTGGATGAATGTCATGCTGATAGACTGTTGAATAATATACTTGATAGATATAAAATTGATCATTTTTATGTCAATATATAATTATCCAATCAATAACTATTTTTAATTGATAGTACTCCACTGTGGGTGACACGGTGGCTCAGCACTGTCGCCTCACAGCAAGAAGGTGGCTGGTTCAAGTCCCGGCTGGGTCAGTTGGCATTTCTGTGTGGAGATTGCATGTTCTCCCCGTGTTGGCATGGGTTTCCTCTGGCTGCTCCGGTTTACCCCACAGTTCAAAGACATGCGCTATAGCTGAATTGAATAAACTAAATTGTGGATGTCTTTTTTTTTTTGCAAAACATTACAGTAGACAATTATCACTGTGAAATCAGTTTATGTAAAGGTAGCAATTCACTTCATTTACATTGGTGCAAAGTTAACAACAGAAACTGTGTGTAATTGAGAGGTGCAATGTGCAAAGGATACAAAAACATTAAGCCAGTACAGGAAAAAAATGATAATAACTTGGTGATGGACGATTTAGGGGTTGAAGTCATCACTAAAAATTCTCTCTTAAACTATTGCCATCATAAAACCAAGAGAGAAAAAGAGCCTTATGCAATAGAAACATACAAAAACATGATTTTAAAGACATAATACAGGGTTAGTAAAACGTGTATATATAGTATGCACTCTTTACAGATGTTGAGTACACATTTAAATCTGACACTCACATGAAAAACATTAGTGCTGGTTTCCCTATAAAAGAATTTTCAAATCAAAAAAGAAAAAAACACCAATAAAGTAAGTGTTGTAGAGTTTGGGTTGAGGTTACAGCCAACAGGCAAAAACAAACGTGTTCATTCAAAAAAAAAATATATATAAATATATCAAAAACTGTGCCAGTGACTTGAGATACTGTTGTTTAGGAAGCTTATTAAAATCAGCAGCTCCAAAAATAGCTAAAACTAAATAAAATATACCATAAAAATGGTTTTAAAATGATATATAAAAAAAAGAAAGACATGATTTAAACCCAACTTTGGTTTTTAAAAGTGCCTTTCTTGTTGTCCTGCAGTAAACGTGAACTCTTATTCACCATCTCCTCCCATTCGTAACAGTGGTTGACGCGTGCGCAGCTCAGAGAACATTCCAGCTCATCACCGAACTCTGTGTAGTGCTCCATCAAAGCGGCAAGGCTTTCAAAGTCAGTGTGGCACTTCTGTAAACGAATATTAAACATTGACTAGATTAAAGATTCTGACCAAAAAGGAAAACTAACACTAATGTTTAGTAAAAACTGTGCTTACCTCAAGCCGGAACTTCCCTTTGGAATTCTTAATAGCATAAGTAACTAGTCCTGAGGAAAAACGAACTATAAGAGACCCACGATTGGGCTTTTTGGGATGAGGACAGAGGAGGAAAGCACCCAAAACATCATCTGCCAGCAGTGAGGAACTACAGTCGCTGTAATGGAAACCAAATACTCAGCACTACTTTTTTAAATAGATATTTATATAATAAACCTGGTTACATTTCTGAATGGAATTCTAAATAGAATGCATTTATGGAATGGAAAACGTTACTAATAAACAGACCCTTTGATGCTTTGTTTTCCTTTTCTTTTAGTGTGTAACGTATCTGTTTGTTCATGTATGAGGTCTGCAAAGTTATAAAAGCACATCGTTTCCCATAATAACTGATTTACTGTCTAAAAGCAAACAGCTCCAGACCAGCCTAAAACAATCCAAGTCCTCATATTATATTAAAGCATAATATCTTATTCTAATTCTTCTTATTCTAAATTATGATGACGGTTTTTATGCGTTCACTAGAGTGCATCTGATTAACGTCAATTCCACAGCTAACTATCAGGCACCTGTAGAATTAATGTGTTTGAGTAAAATATATGCAAATAAAATGGACCGGGTGTTTTTAAAATTAATGACGGTGAATTAAAGTAAAACCGGCGAGGCATCTGACAAAAAAAAAAAAAAAAAAAAAAAAAAAAGTGTCCTTCTGAATCAAATCAGCAGGATGCCCTTCTGGATCTTTCACTTACTTTGAGGACACTACTGACTACGTTTACATGGACATCAGTAATCTAGTAATCTATATCCATCAGTAATCTATTTGATTTAATCTGAATAAGACAATAATATAATTAAGGTGTTTACGTGAAGTGCTTTTTGAATGTTGCGTCACTAGGCTATCCACGTTTCCTGCAGAGTTTCATGTAATTTTGGGTGTTTCAGCTTTAATTTTTCGACTTTAACTGTTAACGGCAGTTTCACTTTCACTCATGAACATTTCATTCATCCCCCTGTGACAAACTGGGGTATTGGAAGCGAGTATTGTAAGGACTGGTGGAAGAGTGTTGTTTTAATGGAATTTAAATGGAAAGAAATAAAAACGGTGTGTGTCTCTGCGGTCCTTTACTGACAGCCGTGTGTATATTGTCGCAAAATGCGGTGTTTACTTCAATAATGCCACTAATATATGCATACTCCACATGTCTTAATTCAATTTCTGTTTAGTTTAATTATGACTTTAGTCGTATTAAGGAAATCAAAAATCGCTGTATACATGGTAGACTCTTAATCAGAGTACTGTCTTAATCGTATTAAAATCAGAGTATTGGTGTCCATTTAGATGTACTCCCTGTTCGACTCAACCACACCGTAAGGCTTTGCGAACTTGGCTTTGCGAAGCAGCATTTTCTGTATGTACGTACATCAAAAGCAAGTAGGCTATGGCTCACGCTTATTGACAGTGGAAGATCCAACCATGGATTAGCATGCTGTCCTAACAGAAACAGGCTCAGCTATCACACCGAATCAGGTAAGCTATATATTTGTTTCAATGTAATTATTGTACGCACTTTAAACGCAGCAAGTAATATGTGAATGATGTTTGCACATGCATTATAATTTTGGCTAGCGGGAGGGCTGGGGGGGGGGGGGGGCGCAAGTGAAATTGGACAAACTTGGGGAGGCATGTGTCCTAAAAGGTTGAAAACCCCTGTTCTAGCCTGAAGTATATATATAAAATAAAAATAAAAACAATAAAAATAATAATAATAATAAAAAATGTCTTTCTCCTGAAGAAAAAATATTATAGGAAATACTGTGAAAAATGTCTTGCTCTGTTAAACATCATTTGGGAAATATTTAATATTTAAATATAATTCACAGGAGAACTGTATATTAAAAGGATAATTTCACCTAAAATAATTTATTTACTTTAAGTTATTAATTACTCACCTTGTCATTCGTTCATCATCAGAACACAGGTTAAAAACAAAAAACATATTTTAGATGAAATCTGAGAGCTCCCTCATCCTCCATATACAGCATCAATCACGAGATGTTCAAAATCCAGAAATGAAACCAAAAACATTGTCAAAACATTCCATGTGAATTCAATAGTTCAACTGTAATCTCATGAAGCTCCAAGAACTTTTTTGTGCACCAAATAAACTGTAAAATGACTTTGTTTGTCAATGTCTTCCTCATCAGATCATGATGGGCGTTTACTACAGGAAATAATGCGCTTTCATTTTGTGCTGCTGACTCTAATGCCAATATATTATACTGCCCATAGTAAACGCGCACCCTCATCTGATGTGGGACAGAATATACAGGCGAAAAAAGTCATTTTAACAGTTTTTCTTTGCCGTACAAATGTAGGATTTGTTTAATTACAGTTGAACCACTGAAGTCACATGGACTGTTTTGACAATATTTTTGGTTCCTTTTCTAGATTTTGAATGTTTTGTGACCATTGATGTCTATGAGGGAGCTCTCGGATTTCATCTAAAATATCTTAATTGTTTTCTGAAAACGAGCAAATGTCTGAGGGTATACTACTTGAAAAAGAATAAAAAATTAAAAAAAACAGATTTTAACCTTGATGTTTAACCGAATAACAGACGTCAGAGTCATTGTGCACCACTACTGACCTAGACACGCCAGCCCAACACCACACAGCTTGAGCCAGTGCTTCTTCTGTTTCGGCCAAACTGGGAGCTCGAGACATGCATGCCTTTGCAGTGGCTTGTTCCTTTTCTGGTTCACAAAAACAAAAAAGATTCTTCAGATTCCCACAGGAGTTCAGTTCTCATTGGATTGTCATTCTCAAAAGATTTGGCCATGTTTATTTTCTTTGGCAAAAGAAAGCATTGCACTGATCCAAGTTCAGTTTCATTTTAGGAAAGAATTTCTGTAACATTCTAAGAAAGCACACATAATATTATCATAATAAATAAGACAATCAATGCACAAAAAATATAAATAATGTGGCAGCTGACAATCCCCACCACCTTCTTGACTCACCAACCACCAATGACCAAATTAACCCATCGTGTCTTTATTAAATCAACTACTTTTAACTAGATGTGTGCATTACCTAATGAACTCTTTCAGTCTTGAAAGTGTTCTATGAACACTTATCCCACCTTGTGGTGCACTCAGTTTGTCCTGCAGATGGCGCTGTTTGAGGGGGGTAAATGTAAAAGAGCGATACGCTCCAGAGCGCAGCTCTTTGGTCCGGATCGCCATTTTCCGAACTATAGTTGGAGAGGAAGTAGGGCCCTCTTCAGGACTGCTCACTTGCTCGGTGCTCTGCTGTGAAAACAACTGTTTAAAGAATAGAGATGAACAAAATGCAGACCAGTATGGTATTCAAACTATTAGAAAAATTATAGTAGTAGTTAACAGAATATTGAAGGTTAATCACAATTTGAAGCACCCCTATTATGAAATTTTAATCTACAATAGGTTTAAATCCACCAATGGTCCAAAAAAAAATTTTCCCCACCATCTCCTCTTCTCTCAGCAACTTAAAATGTGTTGTTGAAGGATCTGGTGTCTATAAACCCCTCCCCCCCAGTGAGCATTCTCTGCTCTGATTGGCCAGATTGCCCAGTCTATTGTAATCAGTCTACTTCTTATAGCTGGTGTATTTTAGCTCCAATGTTAAGAACAGTAACAGTAGAGCTGTGGCAAAACGATTGATTCTGCGATTTAAAAAAACAAACAAACAAAAAAATAAATAAATAAATAAATGCATACAAATCACAATTCAGGGCGACACGGTGGCTCAGTAGTTAGCACTGTCACCTCACAGCAAGAAGGTTGCTGGTTCGAGTCCCGGCTGGGTCAGTTGGCATTTCTGAGTAGAGTTTGCATGTTCGCGTGGGTTTCCTCCGGGTGCTCCGGTTTCCCCCACAGTCCAAAGACATGCGCTATAGGTGAATTGAATAAACTAAATTGGCTGTAGTGTATGTGTGTGAATGAGTGTGTATGGATGTTTCCCAGTACTGGGTTGCAGCTGGAAGGGCATCCGCTGTGTAAAACATATGCTGGATAAGTTGGCGGTTCATTCCGCTGTGGCGACCCCTGATGAATAAAGGGACTAAGCCGAAGAAAAATTTATGAAATTGCAATTCTCTCTTTCAATTCGGAGTTTTTAAACAGCAGATACCACTGAAGGTTGGTTTTTAAATCCTTACACTCAAATGGTCATGATAACTCAATATAATGTATTTTGATCTTTGAATCTTTGCAGACCTTTTACATTCTCAAAATAATTCGCAAAACATGAATGGTAATACTTGAAAAATTATAATAGGTGCACTTCAAGCTATAATAGGCAATTTGCATCAATTTCTTTTAAAAGATTATAAAGGAACTACAATAACTGTCAAAAAATAATATATGCAAGATACAATGAGAACAAACCTTTGCCCCTGGCAGCAGGCCTTGAGTTGGGGCCCTGCGGAAAGAAACCAAGGCGCTGACACTGAGGGGAAACCCTTGGTTCAGCAACGATGGAGCTCGACTCGGCTTCTTCCCTGAACATTCCTCCTGAGCTTCCTCTGGGTGCTTCTCCAGAAAATACAGTTGAAAACAGCGGCAAAGAAGCAGGTTTAAGAACTGGGCCTTTAATTGGAAAAACAAAAATGAAACATCAGATTTATTCTCATATCTAACTCGGGGTGTTTTTGCACTTGTAAAATCATTTTTTAAAATCAAACAAACATTCAGTCTTGGTTGATAGTTACACCTGAACCTAAAGATAAAGAAAATCTGTATGTTTCCTCTGTAGTACACTAAAGATTTGCTACCAACAGACATTTCTGATGTCTGTATTTAAAATGTAAATGGGAAAACATAACAGGAAAGGAAAAAGGGAAAAATGGAAAAAAGTAGGTATTTATGAGCTTTCAGTGCTTTTTTGTTTGTCTTTTTTGTCACAGCTTGTTGCATCCTAGATCCCTTTAGTCCATCTTGTATTGATATTTCAGTTTAACCACTTCAAAATTAGATTTGAAGCAGACAGAGAGACCTGCAACACAACTTGTTGCAAACAAACCACCAGACATATGAAGTGTGAACACACCCTGAATCTCAAAGCAATCAGATAAAGTTCATCATTTTTGGCTGTTCTAAACATCATTACTGTGACTTGAAAAACCTAATTCCTGAATCTAGAACTGACATGCAATATTACAAAGAGCCTTCAATGCTTTATAATTGAAGTGATTAATACACAGTTATAGCTTTGTGGTTGAGAGACTTCATTATAGAGAGTCTTACAGCACGGGCATGCCTGGCTCTGAAGAGGTGGCAATAGAGCTGAGCATCAGAATTTCCAGGATTATGGGAGGCAAAGGCAAACTGGGCATCAGACGGACGGGCGGTGGACAGCGAGACTCGACACATTGCATGAGCCATGAGCAGCGTCTGATGAGAAACACACCACGCTGATTTATTTACAACTTATAATTCAATCATTTTTTCTCAGAAATTCAGATTAAAAATGACTTCGTAATCACTTGTGAAACTTACTAGGTATTTCTGAGTGAAAATGTTTTCAAAATAAATCCTACTCCCAGCATTTTTTACAGTGTAGATATGGGTTTCACACGATTACTTTATGTTGCCGCAACACAAATCGATTAAGTTAATGTAATCGTTTTTTTACAAATTTAAGTAGATTGAACATAAAATAATTAAGGTGCCACAAAAAAAAAAAAGAATTGTGTCATTTCAACATTTTAAATAAGCAGTTTGAACAAGCAGCAAAAGTCATTTGAGTGTATATGACATACTTTTCCTTAATGTTGTCACAACACAAATCGATTAAGTTATTTTAATAGTTTTTTATAAATTTAAGTGGACATTGAACATAAAACAGTAATGTTGTCACACAAAAAAACATAAGAACGTTGTTGTTTAAACATTTTAAATAAGCAGTTTGAACAAGCAGCAAAAGTCTTTTTTTAGTGTATATGACATACTAGGACTGCACAATATTGTAATCGGACATTGCGATGTTTTGTTTTTCTGCTATATATATATATATATATATATATATATATATATATATATATGGTAAGAATTCAGGAACAGAAATTGAATAATCAAATAAAAAATAGCACTGCATAGTCTTCATTGTACAAATAATTCAATAAAATATTTTTTTTATTAAACTTACAAATGATACAATTCCTTACTGCCTGAATGCTTTAAATTCTCTCGAGCTTAAACAGTCACGGGCCTTAAAAACACATGTAAATGATACATTTTTGCTCCATTATTTATGGTAAAAATCTTCAATCACTCCACAAATCTCATGTTCTGACCTGCAGATCCTGGTCAACTATAATCCCTATTCAACATTGCAGATCCTGCAATGTGACTATTGTGGATGCACACATTGCGATACTGATGCTAAAACTGTGACACACTATACACAGAAAAACACCATCTTACCGTTTCATCTTCATCATAAACTTTGACTCCTTTGACAGAAAATCTCAAAGACACGGTTCGCTTACTCTTGCAGTTCTGCAGATACAGATGTTCATAAATCATCCACAATATCAGCAACCTTTATTATGATTACTATCCACTTTGTACAATAATAGCAAGTCATTAAAAACTGATGTATGCGCATAATTTGTATTTGTCTGCAAGAACTAATTTCAAGTGCATACACATTTAGATAAATAGGCTCTAAAGACCATTTAAAAAAATAAATATTCAGTCAAGTGTAATTTCACATGGTAAACAAATATGAAAAAGGCAAACATACTCTTGAGACTCATTTCACAAATTACCTTTAGAGACTTCAGCTGAGTGTGCAGCTGTTGAATCTGATCATCCAAACAACTGTCATCCACAGGAAATGAGCCAATGTACTAGACAAATGCAGATTTTACTCAGTTAAAGCAACAAAACTGTGAGTTCACAATGCCATCGTCACATGTGCGGGCTGAAAGTCAATACAACTTTAATAATGGCTTATTGCAAAATCAGATTTACAGCATTAAAGCATTTTAGAATCTTCACCTCAGCTGATCTTGTAACAGTCCCATGCTCGCTCCCAGCTGTCTCACCCATGTCTCAAACTGAGCCTGGTGGTGTTTGCCTTTTCTACTGTTCATAAATATGAAAGGTGGTCAACAAGTTTGTCAAGATAAGTCAGAACTGCATTACAAACTCCTTCAACATTTTAACTTCTCACAAGTAGTAAAACAGAAAGAAAGAAATCCTAAACAATCCTCATTGAGGTAAAGTTGGTTTTATATTCGCACATTGGATCAGTGTCAACTTGTGACATGCTCCCTACATTGTTTACCATGGTACTTTGAATATTCGGTCTGAAATCACATGCATGTAAAACAACACTAGCACTATTTTTTTGACTGTGAACAACGTTGTACTTTGATGGTCGGTGGTTGCTGAGGTAAAGTTGGTTCTATATTTACACATTTAGACTTTCTCAATAATATAGGCTAATTTCAGAAAAGTATCCTTTGCAATTTCTATCATTAGCAGCCAATGACTATCAAAGTACAACATTGTTCACGGTACTTTGATGGTCGTTGGTTGCTAATATTAGAGTAAAGTTACCCATTGAGGTAAAGTTGGTTTTATATTCACACATTCAGACTTTCTCCTTAATAATATCATTTCAGAAAAGTATCCTTTGCAAATTCTACCAGCAGCCGATGACTATCAAAAGTACAACATTGTTTTTGGCCAATTAAATAGTGCTAATGTTGTTTTGAAGTAATATTTACATGCAATTTCAGACCGAATATTCAAAGTAGCGTGGTAAACAATATATGGAGTTGTGACAAGTTTTCACTGAACGAATGTGCAAATATAAAACCAACCTCACCTTACAAACTCCTCCAATATTTTATGCAATTTCAGACTGAATATTCACAGTAGCGTGGTAAATAAACAATATATATGAAGGAATTTTCTTCTACAATGAGCATTTTTCTCAGATTCTTATGTTCATGTTCAGTTGTTTCACGTTAAAATTATGAAAATAACCTGTTCTTTGCCATAAAAGTGAAATCACTGAATCAATGCTAATACAAGAAGAAAATTTCAGATGGCACTTGGAGGTTCTTGCATCTGAACTCTTCATATGGAGTTGTGACAAGTTGTCACTGAACGAATGTGCGAATATAAAACCAACCTCACCTTACAAACTCCTCCAATATTTTAACTTCTCACAAGTAGTAAAACAGAAAGAAAGAAAGCCTAAACAACCCTTAAACGTACATACTGTCTCACAAACCCCTACAGAAGTGCTTAAAATTAAATGATAGACTGTTGTTCTCCGTTCAGACTCGAAAACAGTTTTGTATAGTTTGAGAAAGAGCCAAATAGTTCACACGAAAAGCGAAATTAAATATTTTGATTTCTACTTTCCTGACATAACGTTTAATAGCCAATGCCTGAATGGTTCTAACTCAGAAAGATGCTGCAATTGCAGTAAAACAGACGGAAGAAACAAATACAAACTCACAAACATTAGTCCACGCGACTGAATCTGGCAGGGTGGGTCGACTATCCGCCGGGGGTTTTGCAATCCTGACTCACCTTAATCCTCTAAATCCCGCCTATCCAGACTGGATCCATCAAAAAAAGATATGACAACTTCATACTCTCCGCCTACACCACACATGGATGCATAGTTAATTAGTGACGGAGATGAATCAAACTGTCTTGAGTCTGGTTTCACTACTTCCGCTCACTTTTAAAGGGATAGTTCGCTCAAAAATTAAAACATTTACTCATCCTCATGGTTTAAATCCTTTGTGATTTTCTTTTTTTTGTAACACAAAAAAATATCGCTATAGTCACTGTATTATAAGTATGCCTATATAGTTTTCAACCAAGGTTGGCAGAAACAGCACATATTTTCTATTTCTTTTTACAATATTGTTTAAAGTATTTTCCACAGAAAATTAGCCTTTTTCATAGGCCCTTGGGCTTCTAGCATTAAAACCTCAGATTTTTGTGAATGCTAACATTTACACACTAAAACAAGTCCCAACTAGTCATAAGGGGTTTATATAAACATCTCAATGTGTAATATACCGGATTGAAGTGTGTTTGCCTTGGAAAATACTGTGCGTGTTTGAACAAGGAAAGGAATTTGCCACTGAATTTCACATAACCTGAGGTGATGCTGTGAAAATGACACATTTTTGTTTCACAACTTGAGCACTTTATCTAAAGTATTGGTTTCAAAGTACTTAAACAAAACAATCTGCAAATATAGAAGTACAAATATAGTCACTTTATTAAGGACTACAGAAAAGTATATCGGTTACATGCATGCAGGGTAAGGTGAGCAATGCTCATAAAATTACATCTAACCCCCCCTGATAAACTAACACACAAGAGTATGACCAGGTTAATAGTGCATTGAAGGTTTTAAACATCTGCTTGGAAAACGTATATTCTCCTTCATAGACTATACAGAAGAAAATGACAGTTGTGGATATGGATGCCAACGTTTCTTTAATGCATCTTAATAAAAACCAATTTCGCATTCAAGTAGACGTTCAACTGAAAGTTAGGCATTAATACTCATTCTTTACTTTGACGTACACGAAGGAATCAACATCAACGAAACTCGTTTTTTGATTACAATAGTAGCTAAAGACCTAATTTCACAAAACATGACCAAAACAAATCCAAATAAAACTTACAAAGAGAGGTTTTCTTGAACACTGATGAATAACGGGCGACTGAGTAACTGAAATGCTTGCCTCTACAGAAAGACAGACTACAGGAATTTTAAATAATTGATTCGTTGTTGTTTTCGAAGCACAACCAAGATGAAGCAAAGGCTCCTTCTTGTCATTCTCCTAACCCGAATGAGCACCTTAACACAAACGGTAGCATTTCTACTCTACATTATAACCTGTAATTAGAATATTGAACATAAAAAGCCTATATTTGAATGGCAGAATAACTCTGTAGAGGTCCTAGAATCATCAGAGGCCCCGAGACGAGGAAATTTCTACAAAAATAAGAGGAGAGAAAAAAAAAAAAAAAGCCAGCACTGCAGTCTACAGAGCTACAGTTGATCTTTTCAGCCATCGACAAGCTCAGGACTCATTTCCGGGCTCGGAGTGACTTGCGGGCAGCAGGTTTAGCCTTCACAGCAGATTCAACCTCCTTTTTAGCAGCCTTGGGTAATGGCCGTTTGGACCCCCTGCTTGTCATCTTTTTGGCTATTGGCGTTTTAGGCTTGCTGGTCGGAGCAGCTTTTTTGACTGGTGTGGCTTTAACAGGCTCGGGTGCCTTTCTAGGCACTGCTTTGCTGGCAGCGGCTGGTTTCTTGGCTGGTGGAGGTGCTTTCCTGGGAGCAGGTTTCTTCGGAGCAGGTTTTCTGCTGACGGGTTTGGCCCTTTTATTTTGACGAGCTTTAGATGCAGGTCTTCGGTTTGCACGCTGGTTCCTGTGGACAAATAGTAACAATGTTTAGCATTATAAGACACCTTCTGGTCTGATGACGATGATTAATTTTTATTTAATGCCAGCAACAAAGGCTATTTTCATGGCAAGAACATTTCATTAATAAATATACAATTAAAAACAACAAACAAATGAGAATTAGATAAGATTTTTAGTGTTAATGCATGATAAAAATTCAACAATTCTGCCTAGTGACACTTTGCTGAATATGTCCTTAAGAGAGTTTATTTCATAAAAAAGCCTTCTGCAGTCATTAAAAGCAGGACGATGCAGAAGAATGTGTTTTATGGTAAGAGGAATTGTGCAGAACAAAAATTTTGTTTTTGAAATTTAAGACATTTTAAGACTTTTTAAGACCCCGCGAACACCCACTGGGGGTGGTGGTGGGGCCAAGGCCTGGGCCGTTATCTCGGTAAATATCATTAAATTTGATATTTAGAAGCTATGTGATGTACTTCACCTCTTTTTAGGGGGAGGCTCTTCCTCATCCGATTCTTCTTCAGATTCTTCTTCTGACTCTTCTTCAGATTCATCAGACACCTCGACTCTCTTGCGTTTGACTTCCTTCTCTTTCAGCTTTTCCACCATTTCCGGAAACAAAACTGCCGGGCTGCAAAGAAGGTGCAACAGGCAACTTGTCAATTCAAGATGTTCCATCGCATTTCGTTTTCAACACCTTGAGTCTCACATTTCTCAAATTTCCTTTGCATGACATTATTTGCAACTAACCAACTCACAAAGTTGCTTTTTATACATCATAATGTCATTTATTTTTCTGTTTTGTCAATGAAAATAGTTCCAAACAAAGTTGAAGTAGAAAATCTACAGTAGTAGATCTGAAGTAGAAAGAGCTACACTTTGGTATTTCATTCCTGAATTAATCTATAGTTGGTTCAACAATGAACCATTTATTGTTGAACCAAGTTTGGTTCTATGATGGTTCAATGACAAATTTATGAATATGGTCATTTAATGTTTACAAGAATTGTGAATGAATCGTGTTAATAAATGATTCAATGAATGACTAACTTACACAAATCTAATCCAATGAATTCAGGAACACATTCATTTACATTTTTTACTTAAATAAGGGTTGCCACTCTTTCATGGACACCAAATTCAAGGACTTTTTAAATCACTGATATTTTTAGTGCCTTTGTAATTCACACCCCCAGCCTATATATAGCGCCATGAAAGTCCTTCCTGTACTTAACATTTCATTTATACTTAACATTTTCGTTAAAATGTCATAAAGATGATGTTTTGAATGTGTCATTTTCAAAATAAGTTGACCATTTTAAAACTCGTTTTAAAAGACAATTTAATACAATTAGTAGAATTCAATACTAGTAATATTTAAATATGGTTTCTGAAGTATTGATAAAATGCATTATTTGTCATAGTTCATGTAGAAGATTTTAATGTAAGATTTTTAAATTAAGAATTTCTTAGTTTTTTCAGTCAGTTTTTAAAAGCAGCACAGTACAATTGTTGGAATAACACCATAAACTTTAAATTCAAGCACTCTTAAGGACCCATGTTTGTTTTTAGGTACTTTAAAGGTGTGGTATGTAAGTTTGACACCCAGTGGTTGAACTAGGTATTGCATTCCTGGATCAAAACGAACAGATTGCCAGATTGAGGACCAAAAGGAGCGATCGAGTCTGATGATCAAGCCTAATGGCTGATTTAAATCGTGTTCTATATAAAAGCAACGGCACGTGATAGAAGGAATATTCTCCATATTAAAAGGAGTTTTTGTTCTAACCAACACCTCGAATTGATATATTACAAACGGCATCTATTTCTTGGAGCTGAACAACAGAAAACTGACAATGATCACCTCAGGTACACCTCATGTGCTTTATTCAGTGTTAAATAGGGATGTAACAATTCACCTGACTCCTGACGATTCACGATTCAGTCATGATTTTTTTACAAAATTATTTGAAACAAATTTAAGGTGAACAAGAGCCCTTTCATTTTTTTTCTTAAATGCTGCACTTTTTTTTGCAAAATATAATATATTTTATGCAATAACTAAATTGCTATTTTAAAATCAAATCAAATAAAAAAAGAATAAAACAAACTAAGACTGTGCTGGGATTTTAAATTTTTTTTAAAGAAATATCAGCATATCTATGTTTTCTGGCATAAGCTGAAGTCTTTACACATTTACAATGTCCCCTGCTGATGAAAAAACTCTTTCCCTGGGGCCTAGGATGGCTGGTGTGGAGAGGTAAGCCTTTCCTAAACCAGAGAGCAGTGTGTACAGAGGTGGTCAATAGGCCCTCTGCTCCAGGAGACTGGCCACTGGCATAAAAAACTGATTATAAATTTACAAATTATAAAGTAGAATAGAGACAGGAGTTGAACATAATTATGAAGGTGAATAATTAATATTAATAAAGTATCAGTGTGACACACTTAAGAAGAGATAATCTTGAACATCTTTAAATATTCAATAATAATAAGCAAATTATTAAAATATGCATAAGCTAATTAGAAAAGGAGAGGGTAAAAATAATCTAATACCTGGTTCTGTAACAGAACAACTTTCTCTTTCAGTCTGAAAAACATCTTCACACTTTCGCTATGAAGACACTGATGCACCGTGTGATTTCCGTAGCACTCGTCAGAGCAAGCAGAGCTGCAAATCATCCGGTCCGCGTGGTTTGGCTTATTAATAGTTTTTTTGCGTATAGACGTCTGTGACAGTAGTTTTTCACTGTGCTGACGGTTTACGTGCATCATATTCGTTGTTCTGTTAGTGTAAGTAAACGTCTTTTTGCAGTATTTGCACATAGTTTGTTGATTTGTCTGGCGTACTTCACCGTTGTCATTTTACTTTGCCGCCCCACCTCTTGCTCGCCGCTGATGTGCAGGTAAAGCGAGTTTGCTCCTGTAAACGCCCCCTCTGGTCAAAACATGTATCGCAATTCATTCAACATTTCAACCGGTTTGAATTGTCACATATTTGAATCGATTTTCAACCGGCTCACGGTGAATCGTTACATCCCTAGCGTTAAATGCTAATAATGTGAGTTTGAATGCCATTTGACATGACATTTATTGCCATACTACTGAAAGCAGCAGCAGAGAGTTCACCTCAGATCTGGAAAATAAAATAAACCGTTTAAAATTGAGCTTTAGAACTGACTCAAAACCAGCACATATCAGTGATTCAGCATCTACATTTAATAATGTTAAAGAGGTTTAATATGTATTAATTAGATTATAAACCTTACCATTTCATGAGTGAGTGCATATTATGTGCTTCTGAATGGCTGTATTTAAATTTCTGTCGTGTTTCGTCACTGCAAATCTCATCACGTAGCGTGTTGTTAGGACACGGGGTTACAATGTAACCTGCTCACCTAATGTTTACATTTGCAATATTTATATTATTTGCTAATTAATATCCTCATGTGGAACTCTGAATCTGCGTCTCATTTTGGAGTCTGCTACTGTCCACCGGAGGTCGCATTTCGGTCACGAACGCATGCTTTGAGAGCCTTTCTGAATGAATGAATGAAATACACTGTTTTCCATCAAGGCAACCAGGGATGCTGAAATATAATTGGCTAAACTGGCATTGGGCGGGTTAAAAGAACCAAAACAAAGACACCCATTCCGGCACGTAACAGACATTCTCAAAGCAGAATATCTGACTTCAGCATTGTTTTTCAGATAAACAAGAATGTTCACTTAGTATGTTTCTTAAACATCTGCAAACATATTATGGTATTTCTATGCTTTAGAAGAGTCAAAAACTTACATACAGAACCTCTAATTCAAACCTTTTTGGAATTCATATGACTGAAATTCAAGTACTTTCAAGAAGCATGGGAGCCCTGTATATTTTCATCTTCATTTCAATTACTGAAAACAATCAAACTTACCTTGGGTAATATGGATAACTAAGCTGGTATGAACCACTCAGTCCATGACCAGAAATCTGCTCCATCCATCCCATCACTTTACACTTCTGCAAGGTTCTCTTCAGGTGAGACACTAGCAATAAGACACAAATCGTTCATAAGACATCTGCATAACACATTCAAATACACCAAATGCATGGAGGTTATTACTAATACACAAATAACACATTAGGAGCAATTTCAAAACAAAAACAAACTCAATTTCGGCCTCGGACAGAAAGCTGGGAATCTGCAATAAGCTAGATGTTTTCCTTACCCACTGGAAAAGCGTTCTTCTCCTTTTTCTCCATCAGGAATTTGCGCAGTATGGTGATGCTGCAGGTTTTGGGCTCATTCATAGCAGTGATGGCGGCCACAACAGCGTCTTCTAGCAGACCACCACCCATGAGGACCTTATTCCCGGCTTTCTTCAACTGTCCAATACAAATGCAGACTCTCAGACTCTCATTTTATTTTCGCTGAAGAATGATTTTCCTCATATTTTTTACACAATCTGGATTGAATGATAAAAACTATAATAAAAAAACATTTACTGATATTTACACACAGTGTAGTATGTAAGAATGACACCCAGTGGTTGAATTAGATATTGCGCTCCAAAATCAACACTTTTTCACCCTATTACTCCATGCAAACGCAGGTTGCCAGATTTACGACACCATCAGGCGCACGTGTGCCTGAATATTGGGCCTACACTGTATCCTAGCTACAAGCGACGACACACGAGAATATTTTCCATTCGAGTTTTTGTCCTAACCATCACCTGAAGTTTCGATTTTAGAAATGGTTTCAATTTCAAATTCTACTCTGAATCTGCGTCTCATTTTGGAGGCTGCGTTTTCGGCTGCATACATTGAAGCAGCCTTAATAACTAAGATGAAATAAGCGGTGTTCCCACCAAAGCAACACGGGGTGCTGAAATATAATTGGGTAAACTGCCAGTGGGCTGGTTATTGAGACCAAAACAAAGACAGACATTCCAACACAGAACACGCATTTTAGAATAACTGACTTTAGCATTGTTTTTCAGATAAACAAGAATGCTCACTTAGCATGTTTCTTAAATATCTGCAAACATATTATGGTATTTCTATGATTTAGAAGAGTCAAAAACTTATATACAGCACCTTTAAACATGTTATACTACAACTGTTAAATCTGTCTGTATTGCTCAAACCTAAATATCATTCATGTTTATCTGTGTGTTCTCCAGAGGTATATAATAAGCTTAGGAATTTTAGAGATACGCATGATTAATGTATTATGATTTAATGTATTGTGATTTTCTAGACTAGATTTAGTCATCTAAAATCATCAACTAAAACTTGATTCATAAGACTAACTATGACTAAAACTAAATGGCATTTTAGTCAAAAAACAAAGACTAAAACTAAATCAAAATTTGCGGTCAAAATTAACAATGCATTAAACTAACCTGGAATGTTCCGGAGGCTCCCTTTCCAGTGATCTGCTCCAGGTAGCCCTTTTCAACAGATCTCTGCAGGCAGTTCTTCAATATGTCGGGCCTTGGAGAGATTTACAAAACAACCCATCATTAACAACTCTTAAGGCATTTTAATCTGTAACTAACCCCTAATGGTGACGATGTATGATATTATGTACACTATTTTTATAGCAAATTACATGTATGAAATAAATTTCAAACAAATACTTTCATCCTATTCATTAAAGGAACACTCCACTTTTGGAAATAGGCTCATTTTACAACTCCCTAGAGTTAAAGTGTTTTTAAAGAGATTTACCATTTTTGGATCCTTTTAGCCGATCTCTGGGTTTCGGGAGAGCACTTTTAGCTTAGCATTAATCATTCATTCAGATCAGATTATTAGCATCTTGCTCAAAATTGACAACTTTCCTATTTAAAGCTTGACTATTCTGTAGTTACATCATGTACTAAGACCATTAGAACGTGGTTCATAGTATAGTTCCTAGCCATGTCAACATAAAAAATAGCTAATTTTCATTTTCTGTCAGTCTTAGCATATGATGTACCTACAGAAGAGTCATGATTTAAATAGAGAAATAATCAAAACTCAGAATTTTTGGAGTGAGATGCTAATGGTCTAATCCGATTCAATGATTTATGCTAAGCTAAGCTAAAAGTGTGCTAATTGCTGCACTATATTTATTTAACAATCTGTATGCTTGCAAAAACACATCCTTTAGTTTTTATAAAGGTTAACAAAGCAAAAATGCTTTAAAATATCCTTGTAGCGGCCTATCTTTCTTTATAAGATAAAGTAGTTTGCTCAACTATCAAAATGTAATGTAAATGTGAGTTTTAGACATAATATTGTCTTTGTTTTTTCCGGTTTCAACAATGAACATATTTTCAAAGAAAAACAAAGGGTCAATATTGCCCTGTCTACTAATCGGACGTCAGTAATGCCAATAATGACCTGTTGTCCACATTGAGTTGAGGGAAGTGTTGCTCCAAGTACTTCTTGATCAGGATGTATGAAGCCTCTTTGGGTTCACAGAGACGGGTGATGATCAGTGGCAGAGACTCTCCCAGTGTCTCCTTCGGTAAAGCAGATGCAGCAGGCTTCTAAACAACATCACAACATTGACATAAATTAAATGACCAATCGATAAAAAGTACTTCATGTACACCTTTAATCAGCAATGTAAAAAAACAAGTAACACTATGTTTAGATACCTTCCCAATGGCGAAACTTCCAGAGAAGCCTTTACCCTTCAGCTGTGGGTAAGACAAGACATAGTTGACTTTATAGTACTATAGTACTGTATAATTATATGTATTTATAAGACATAGTACTGTATATGCAAAATTAGAAATACTCATGTATTAAACTGCAAATCACCTGTCTGACAACACCCTTCTCAACCATTCGCTTCAAAGACCTCTTGTAGAGGTTTTTGGTCCTTTTGTCCATTTCCACAGCAGGATACTTCTTCCTGACGTATTTCATAATGATGATTGAAGAAGCACCACTGCGATCTTCTTTGCAACTCTACAGGAAGATGTACATACGAGAAAGCCATTTTCAGACTTTTCAGACTTTCAATTTTGCATCTAAACTCTTAAACGTTTTTACCTTTACCTTCATAAAACTTAGAAAGACCATTTTAAGACCAACGAATAAAAATACAAACAAATAGGGCAATATATTATCTAAATATAGACATTTAAAGAGAACAAAATGAGTTGAATTAGCAGCACAGTATTCCATTGCTTTGAAAATTTTGCAAAAAAAAGTCAAAGGAATATGGAAATAAAGTTTTACTGTATTTACACTCACACTGCAAAAAATTCTATATATAACTAAGTTCAAATTTAAAAAGATATTTGTTCTTGTTTTAAGCAAAAATGTATTTAATTCTGCTAAAACAAAACAAGACTTAATGTCTTTATTGAAAACTGAGTGCTATAGGAATGAGTTCTGAAGGAATGAGTGCTGAAAAAGGTCACTCAGATCTTTAGGATCAAATAAACTAAAAATTCCAAGGATTTAATCAAAGCAGGGTGTCAGTTAATGCGCCTCCCGCTGCTGAAAACACATCTGTTTAGCTGTGCCTTTACTGAATGAGCACTTCTTTTCTTTTTCATTCTTTTAAAACCTGTTTCAACACATTTTAATCCGTTTCTAATCATTTTTATTCTTTGTTTTTATTTTCTTATACTTGTCTTTATTCCTGTTCATGTAAAGCACTTTGAATTACTATTGTGTATGAAATGTGCTATATAAATTAACTTGCCTTGCCTTGAAATTAATCATAATTTTTGCACTTCTGTTCTCTGGAACTCGATGGGTTTTCAGTTAAATGCCCAAAATAGTCTGTTTTTAATTCTAAAAAAAGTAAACCTCCACTCATGTTTTTTTTTTTTTTTTACTTTAAGGCAGTAATAATACAATGTATAATCAAAAATATTAATAGCTGAACAAATAAATCAATGTTGTGTTCACACTCTTGCAAACTTGTCTAAGTCAAACTTTCTAAAGTCACTCTGGCTAAAATTAATAAACATTATGTTTTTTGGTTGAGATTATCTGGGTAAAAAAAAACATTATTTATCATTTCCTTTTATTCTTCACAGAGCTCATTTTCCACAATTATCCAAAATTGAATGGAATTATCCAATTGGTTTTTGATTTTCTGAGGGAACCTACCAGTAAATCTAAACAATTAGTGAATAAAACCCGTTAAAGGGATAGTTCACCCAAAAATTAATATTTCCTCACCATTTACTCACACTCAGGTGGTTCTAAACTGTATTTCTTTCTTCTTTTGAACACAAAAGATATCCTGAAAAATGTTGGAAACCAGCAGACACTGACTTCCATAGTAGGAACAAAAACTCCAACATTCTTCAGAATATCTTCATTTGTGTTTAACAGGGAAAAAAACTCAAACAGCTTTGAAACAAAGTGGAGGGTGAGTAAATGATGACAGAATTTAGATTTTTGAGTGAACTATCTCTTTAAATGTATAAAATGATTACCAAACTCTAGGTAGGTAGAAGGTAAAGGAATAGATTAAGGAAGAGCTTGTTTTCAAATTTTAACCAAACCTCAATGGCTTCTAGGATGATTTCTTCAACTTTGGGTTGGGAAAGTGAGGTTGAACCCAGTTTGTTGGCGGCAATGGTCGCCCAAGCGGGAATCTTCTTCTTTTTCACCTTCTTCCCTTTGTCATCGCCTTCTTTCTCACTGTAACATTTAAATAAACCAATGAGTCAATATGCGCATTATGGTCTAAGCTTAATTGAACACTCTAATCCTTTGGAAAAAGGCTCATTTTACAACTTCCCTGGAGTTCAACAGTTAAGTTTCACCATTTTTGAATCCATTCAGTCAGCCTCTGGGTTTGGCAGGAGCACTTTTAGCTTAGCTTAGCATTAATCATTCAATTGTATTACACCACTAGCATCTTGCTAAAAAAAAATAATAATTATTGATAAGTATTGATAATTTTCCTATTTAAAGCTTGACTCTTCTGTAGCTACATCATGTACTTAGGCCGACAGAAAATGAAAAGTTGCTCAGTATACTCATTACAGTGCTCCAGTCATGGTACGGCAGCAAGTTCCTTGATTATTACGCCAGAGTAAGAATATAGTTCCTAGCCATATCAGCCTAAAAGGTAGCAACTTTTATTTTCTGTCTGCCTTAGTTCATGATGTAACTACAGAAGAGTCAATCACAAAGAAAAAAATGTACATTTTTGAGCAGGATGCTAACAGTCTAATCCAATTCAATGATTTATGCTAAGCTAAGCTAAAAGTGCTCCCACCAGACCCGGAGATCAGCTGAATGGATTTAAAAATGGTAAAATTCAACTGTTTAAACCCTAGATGACTTGTAAAATGAGCCTTTTTACAAAAAAAGAGTGTTCCTTTACATAAACAGAGATTTATTTTTTCGAACTTACAGTTTAGCTGCATCCTTTCCTCTTTTCTTCTTGCCCTTCCCTTGTTCAGCGGCTCCTTCATCAGATTTCTCTCCCTCTCCAGCCTCTCCTTCATCTTTGGCCTGCTCCTCTCCATCAGCAGTCGCCGCTTCTCCATCTCCTCCCGCTTTCTTATCCTCTGTGGTTTCAGGTTTAGCAGGCGAGTCTTTCTCGTTCTCCTTCTCACCTGCAGATGCAGACCCTTCAGCGGGAGCATCTGTGGGAACAAAAAATGGAAAGATGCACTGAAATGTTTCTGCAAGTGAAGAGTTAAAACAGTTAAAAGTTCAGATGCAAAAGCCTTCAAGTGCCATCTGAAATTTTCTTCTAAAATAAGCTTTTTTTTCTCAGCCTCCTATGTTTATGTTCAGTTAATTCCCTTTTATTCACAGGAGTCTTAGAAAAATTATAATTTTAGAAGACAATTTCAAATGGAACTTAGAGGCTTTTGCATCTGAACTTTTAAAAGTTTTAACTGTACCTTTATAAAACTTGAAAAGACCATTTTAAGACCAATGAATGAAAACTTAAATAATAAATTAATTAAAGAGCACAATCAGGGCAATATATTCTCTAAATATTGACTGGTAGATTTAAAGAGAACAAAATGAGTTGAATTAGCAGCACAGTATTCCATTACTTTGAAAATTTACCCCAAAAAAGTTACAGGAATGTGGAAATGGTGCATTTACACTCACACTGCAAAAAATATACATATATGTAAGGTCAAATATAAAAAGATATTTGTTCTTGTTTTAATCAAAAAGTTATTTAATTTTGCTAAAAAAACAAGACTTAATGTCTTTATTTTGCACCTAAAGTAAATGTATTGTTAATATATTTGTATTTTACATCTCAAATAAAACAAAATACTGAAGATATAATTTGTTTTTGCAGTGTGTGCATCATTTAATGCCACAACTGTAAATTTAAAAGTTTTTTTTTAATTCAAGACTTTTAAAAGCCTTTATCTCTGGAAAGGTGAAGTACAGCATACAGAAATTCTATTTAAGCAATGAGGGCACGAGGAAGAGAGTTTTTCAGTGCCTAATAACTTTTATTTCAGTCATATTCAGTCTTTTATTTGTAAGGAAATTATTTCTTCTGGAGGAGTTATGCCTATGTGAATTGCCACTATATATCTCTGTGTGATCAAATATGATCAACGTACCAGGCAATGGGCCATACATACCTCCATCAGGGGCATTTGCAGGGGGTGCCTCCTCTTTGGGTGGGGCTGCAGCTGACCGGCGAATAGGCATGATTCTTACCTGCCAATAAATAAAGACATTATATATATATATATTTATATATACACATGTACACACACACATATATATGTACGTGTGTATCTGCAGGTGATGTATGCATCTAAGCTGGGAATCCATTAAAAACCTGCATTGTTCACTAGGTTAAGTTCATTGTACTGTGGAGCTCACAGAGATTAATTTGCAAAATTACAGCATTATTATTGACTGATTTGGACATCTAAAATGTACGTCATGACCTCTGTTCAGCAAAGGGAAGCTCGTGCATAGAAAAGCACGGCGACAAACACGGGCTGGACGTGAAGGCATAGCAAATTAGCAAGAGAGGAGCTACAATCTCATTGTTTATTTGCTCCACATACACTTCTAATTGTTATGGCGTAAATAACGTGCAAAAAGTCACACGTGCATATATTTAGCCAATGCACGGTGAATTAATTGCACGTAAACCACAATATAATCGAAAATGGCCATTTTGTCCATTTTGCCCTGTACAGTAATGGCGCTGCGTTGGGCTGAAAATGGTAAATGCACGAGGCTGCAGATTCAAAAGACTAAATAAAACACACACGCCTGTAGTACGCAGAAAAGAGCCTGCAAACTGAGGATGTACAATTTGAGAATGAGCTTATTTATGCATACCTTGATGTATTGGTTTATCAGTTGAAAGAAACACTCCCTTCCTTTTTGGAATTCTCTGTTTACGTGCCCCTCCCCCGCCTGCGTACACAGAGCGACGTACGTGTTCACGCATGCGTGCGCGCCGCGTAACAGTTCGCCTATTGTGTCAGACATTTAGACATCTATGGAGTCAGAAACCGATAGCGAGATGCCCTTACCGCTTTTTCCCTTAACCTAAACATTAAAACGTTGAAATATTATGTATTGAAGACATTATCAATGTGTTTATTAATATTATTCTTACTTTCTTATTATACGAGTGTAACACGGACACAAATTGTTTTTATTTATGTAAGTAATATTTTATGTAAAATAAAAAAAATAAACAAATAAAACGAACACATACATGAAAGTGTGTTCGAGTTCATTGTTCACAAATGAAATAGGGCTGCTTTATATTTCACCACAAGATGGCGACGTCACAACGTGTGGGCATAGTTTGAACTCTTCTGAAGAGATATTCCTGAACAATCGTAAACGTTATACTCTAAATATACTAAAATACACTTGGGATAAATGTGGACTGCATGTGAATGGTAGAATTATTTTATTCTTTAGCACTCTTGAGTAGAGTGTGATATTATTTTGCATGGCAAGTATTTGAAATCCTCTTTTTAAATTTTAGTAGTTTAATTGTATGTCTATTTAATTTAAGGTATCTTAGTTATTATGAGGCAAAGAAAAATGCATAATTAATATAAAAGAAAACTATCTTTTAAATAGAAATTGCTTGAAATTTAAAACACCCATGTATAGAAAAGTAGGTCTGTTTTGGCATTATCATCTCATATCATTATAGATAGCCTCTAATCACAATTCAGTTATGTTTTAGAGTCAAACTTCATTTCAGTTTTAGTATGTATTGGCATTCTTTCCTAATTTAAAATAAAAATGTTGTCATTTAGACTATGAACAACAACAAAAAAGTGGTGTGTGTGTGTGTGTGTGTGTACGTGTTTTTGTGACATGTCAGGACACAAATCTGTATAATGACATAGGTATGACACAGGTATTACAAAAAGGAGGTGAAATATGAGGACACAGCTGATGTCCTCATTTCTCAAAACGCTTATAAATCACACAGAATGAGTTTAATCAGAGAGTAAAGCTGTACACTGTTTCCTGTGATGGTTGGGTTTAGGGGTAGGGTGGGGTTAGGGCAATACAAAATACGGTTTGTGCTGTATAAAATCAATGGAAACCTATGTAATGTACCCACTTTTCACAAAAACAAATATGCGTGTGTGTGTGTGTGTGTGTGTGTGTGTGTGTGTGTGTGTGTGTGA
>CAIGQV010017532.1:1941439-1959240 GCA_903798115.1 Danio jaintianensis
AAGTGTGTGTGTGTGTGTGTGTGTGTGTGTGTGTGTGTGTGTGTGTGTGTGTGTGTGTGTGTGTGTGTGTGACAATATATGACAATAAAACAAAGATTACTGAAATATCAGTTTTAATATATCTTTTATACTTTTATCTTTATACTTTTTTGTTTTGTTTGTAATTTAACAGTAATTTTTGAGTACTTTTTTTCAGCAATCACATTGATCACATCACATGAGAACACAGAATATTTTTCATTGTAATTTATTTATTTTATGGTTCTAAAGAGGAGATGGTGTAGATCCCAACCTGTGGGTTTTGGTTTTCACACACAGCAACAACACATTGAGGTAAAGTTGATTTTATATTTTACTTTTTCCTTAATAATATAATTCCAGAAAAGTATTATTGGCAAATTATAAATAGGGAAATCATATTATCAGCCGATGACTATCAAAGTACAACACTGTTCACGGTCAATTAAATAGCGCTAATGTTGTTTTGAAGTCATATTTACATGCGATTTCACACCGAATATTTAAAGTAGCGTGGTAAACAATATATGGAGTTTTGACAAGTTGTCACTGAACGAATGTGCGAAAATAAAACCAACTTCACCTTACAAACTCCTCCAATATTGTAACTGCACACGAGTAGTAAAATAGAAAGAAAGAAAGCCTAAACAACCCTCAAAGGAACATACTGTCTCACAAACCCCTACAGAAGTGCTTAAAATAAAATGATAGACTGTTGTTATGAGAAAGAGTCAAAATTGGGGTAAAGTTGGTTTTATATTCACACATTTAGACTTTCTCCTTAATAATATAATTTTAGAAAAGTATCCTTTGCAAATTCTAAATAGAGAAATCATATCAGCAGCCAATGACTATCAAAGTACAACATTGTTCACGGTCAATTAAATAGTGCTAATGTTGTTGTGAAGTCATATTTACACAGGCCTGTAGCCAGCCTAGTGAAAGGGATGGTTCTTTTACTCCAAAAATTGACCTTTTTGCAGTTTTTCGACTCATTTTCTATTTAAATATGAGGTTTAAATACTGCATTTAAGTGACATTTTAAGCACGTTTTTTTTTGCTAGATTAGCTTGTCAGATGGTCACACTTTTTGATGAACCAAAAACATTTTCTAAAGGTTGAGAATAAAGAAATATGAAGAGGCTACTTTATGACATATCACTATGGGAAAAATAGCAATCAGTTAAAGTTTTAAATGTAAAACTGTGGCCTATTGTCATTTATTAGGCAAATAATAAACTGGCCAGCGCATTCAGCTTTCCTCGGTCTCAGAATTTGGCCATTTGAATAATAAGAAATAAATAAACATAATAATAATAATGTAGAGCGTCACGATTTTTCTAGCTTCTCGTAAAAAAAAAAGTACATTTGAAAATTCATGGATTACAACATTAGCCTAATAAGTATTAATATGGGCCGCTTTTGGTGCTTCACAACTTTTTATTGGTCATTTTTTCTTTCAAGAATAAGGTCCACGATTTAAAATAAAAGTTACTTATAAAATGTTTTCTCTATAATAACAATACAGTGAAAATAGACTTTACTTGCATTTCTATCAGGCTCTGAAACACACCTGGTCTCTGTGCATGTTAGATTATTCACGATGGTGTTGTTTGTGTTGGTGCCATGAAAGCAGTGAGATTACATTGTGCTTTCCATGCAACACAAACCTTCATCTTTAGAGATAGTCCACGGTTGCCTTGGAGACAAAAGTCCACAGAGCTGTATCAAAGCTGAGTTAGATGTAACTGTATCAGAGAAGCTCTTTTTGACGTCGTTTATGTTATTCTTGTATTCTTTAAGTTGCATTTGATTCAGTTGCTTTCAAGGAAACTAGACATTTCATACGCATTGTTCAGAACACCATTGTGGCTTTATTAGCTGCTCTCTTGGTACAAATAAATGTAGTTCAGAGAACAACTGCAAAAAATAGTGAGTGCACAAATTTGTAACTTAAATGTTAACGTTTGGGGCGGGGTTTGAATAAAAATACTCAAACTCCATTGGTTCTTACAACGTCACGCGCCAAATTTGAATGTGAGCCAGTATAAAACAGCGAGAAAAAAAAAAAAAAAAGACATCAGGAGAACTGAGATGTCTTTAAGGTATTGGGTTAATATCATGGGGCACAACCAGCAACATCCATCAAGAGTATTGTTACAACCAGCATGGGAGAAAAGAAAGATTGAAATTAAAAACTTTGGTTGGGTTATACCTAGAATAATTAAAGAACTGAATTTGAATGAAGTGTTAATAAGTCCTACAGTGCCTTGGTCAACAGTCCCATTATGGTTAATCTCTCAACCCACAGTAGATCTGACATTGTTAAATAAAGAAGGAAGAGATGATCCAAAACCCAATGCACAAGATACATATATACAAAGAAATTATGATGAATATGTTCAAATATATTCTGATGCTTCAAAAGATATGGAGAATAAAGTAGGAGTGGCTTTTAGTATTCCAGCTTTTAACATCAGGACCTACAAAAGAATATCAGATAAACTGTCAATTTATACGGGTGAAATGACTGCAATTTTACTGCCATTACAGTGGGTAGAAGAAAATAAACCAAAGAAGACGATTATCTGTTCCGATTCGAGTTCATCTTTAATAACAATTAAAACAGGACATTCAGATTGTAGATCAGACATTCATTCATTCATTCATTTTCTTTTCGGCTTAGTCCCTTTATTCATCTGGGGTCGCCACAGCGGAATGAACCGCCAACTTATCCAGCATATGTTTTACGCAGCGGATGCCCTTCCAGCCGCAACCCATCACTGGGAAACATCCATTCACACTCATACACTATGGACAATTTAGCTTACCCAATTCACCGCATGTCTTTTGGACTTGTGGGGGAAACCGGAGCACCCGGAGGAAACCCACGCGAATACGGGGAGAACATGCAAACTCCACACAGAAGCGCCAACTGACCCAGCCGAGGCTCGAACCAGCGACCTTCTTGCTGTGAGGCGATTGTGCTACCCACTGCGCCACCGTGAGGCCCCAGATCAGACATATGGATTGAAATATTACAGACAATATATAGAATTCAACAGATGGAGGTCATTTTAGCTTTTATTTGGGTTCCAGCACATGTTGGAGTTTTAGGAAATGAACAAGCAGATGAATATGCAAAGGAGGCCACTAAAGAATCAGGTATTGACATGTTTTTAAGACCTAGTAAAAATGAAATGAAGACTATAATTAGACAATATGTGAGGGAGAGATGGCAAAAGAAATGGGAGGAAGAATGAACAGGAAGATGGTATTACATGATCCAGAGAATGGTGGGTAAAAACAGAACAGCAGGGAGAAATAGACGTGAGGAAACCGTTATATCTAGGTTAAGGTTTGGACACACTGCTTTAAATAGTGGGCTGTTTAAAATAGGGAGACATTCAAGTGGAAATTGTAATTATTGTAATGAAGAGGAAATTATAGAGCATATTGTAAAGAAATGTCCAGTATATAAGAGGGAACGGAATGTGATGATAATGGACATTGAGGGTAATAATGTAAATATAGATATTAATAGCACTTTAAGTAGTGGAGTAGGAGATAAAAAGTTGAAACCTTTACTAATGTTTCTTAGAGAGACGGGGTTATATAATAGAATCTAAATAAATAAGAGGGTAGAAAGTTCACTTTTGATCCACACTCCTAACCAGTAGGTGGCGGAAATGCACCTCAAAGTTGTATGCCAACCGCCAATAAAAAAAAACAGGAAGAAGAAGATAAAGGAAGGCCTTCGGTTTTTTTAGTGGGAAAAAACGATTACGAAATGCAAACCATCATTTCATTTGGATTTTTTGGAGTGTCAAATGATGTCCTGTATGTCAGTAAGTATGTAATGTGTATATCAAACAAGTAAACACAAAGTTACATTTCATTTAGTTACTTTTAAATATAAAGGTTCTGTACTGGCAGTGATAATGCTATCATGAAGAACGTTTCATTCGACGAAAGCTTTGTTAATATATTCCTCACACTATAAAAGAAAAATGCTGGAATAATTTCTAATTAAAATTGTAATGTTTGGTGATATTAAAGTATATTTTCAAGTTTGGACGGCATTTTAATAACAGAGAAGGCGGGGTTTGAATAAAAATACTCCGATGCCATTGGTTCTTGCAACATCACGCGCCAAATTTGAATGTGAGGAAGTATAAAACAACGTAAAAAAGAGTCAGCTGTAAAACAGGCAAGGCTTGTCAAATAAAGGAAGGCTTTCGGTTTTTCAGTGGGAAAAACGATTACTGAATACAAACCATGATTTTATTGGTGTTTTTGAGTGTCAAATGATGTCCTGTATGTCAGTAAGTATGTAATGTGTATATCAAACAAGTAAACGTAATGTTACTTTTCGTTTAGTCACTTTTAAATAGCCCATAAAGGCTCTTTATTGGTAGCCATAATGCTATCATGAAGAACATTCCACAAAAGATTTTGTTTTGTAGTTTGTTAAAATGTTCTTCACTCTATGAAAGAAAAATGCTACATTGAAGAACTTGAAAGAGGTTATTTTGGGGGCAACCAAGTAAAAGAGGTTCTTCTGTAGCATCAGCATGAAAAGCTATCATTGGTTATTCCTTCTTTATTTTAACCGTGTAATATGATTTTACCAGCAGTGCTAAATTTGATCTTTTGTTGTTTATTCTGGTGGATTAAATTGACAACCCTTCCATATACAGTATGTAAGGAAGATATGACTATTTTGTTTTGCATCGTGACAATATCACTTCCATGGGTGTGCATTATTTTCTGATAATTCAACAGTCCAGAGTCAATTGTTCCACTTATACTATGGAACCATGTAAAATTGACACTGTTCAATAGACACTGTTCAATTGTTGTATTTGAACTTCTGATTTGAACACACTTGTAATGTTTTTGTCTTTAAACATCTGCAATTTAAGTTTGTTTGTTTAGCACTTTTACACATTAACTATAATTCCATCTGGGCAAAACATATGCTGGATAAATTGGTGGTTCATTCCGCTGTGGCGACCCCTGGTTAATAAAGGGACTAAGCCGAAAAGAAAATGAATGAATGAATAATTCCAGCTTTGCATAAGTTAAACGTGTAATGTGTGTATTACTAGTTTCTTATACATCTGACCTGTTTTTTTTTTTTTGATAACATTTTTGACTGTTGTAGGCTGTGAAATATCTTAAGTCATTTAGTGTGGTGATACTGAACTGTAAGTGTGTGGAACTACTTTAACTGTGCGTTTATCTGAAAATAACTTTAGATGTTCATCAGCCAATCATAAACAAGCATTAAAAGGTCCTATAGTATAAGAGATAATATACTAGGCAAAAAATGTACGTATAACAATTTTCACATGAATATGGGGTGAAGTGGTGTATGTACTTAAAGAGATAATTCACCCAAAATTTAAAATGACCTAATTTTCTCTCCCTCGTGTGGTTTTAATCCTTTATTAGTTTCTTTCTTCTGATGAAAACAAAAGAAGATATTTTAAAGAATGCTGGTACTTCCATAGTAGGACAAAAATACCATGAAAGTCAATGACTGTCAGCAATCAGCATTTTTCAAAATATCTTTTTTTGTGTGTGTGTGTGTGTGTGTTCAACAGACAAAAGCAACTCAAATAGGTTTTGAACAAGTGAAGGATGAGTAAATGATGACAGAATTTTTGTGTGAACTGTCTCTTTAAAAAAAAAAAATCTGCTTTCTCTGATAAACTTCACAGATGATAACAGCTATAGTGTTGCTTTCTAGAAAAGACCACAAAATTGTCCTGAATGAAAGTCGAAAGGAATAATGAGACGGCTTTTAGGGTAGTCCTTGTGTAATGATGAGGATGAACAGGCCAGCACTCATTCAAATGCTTATTTGCCTGCCTTTTCAAACCCAGAGCACTAATTGCACTAATTACAACTATTTTGTAATTTCAGCGCTCTTCGGTTCTTCCTGGTTCTCCCCATTAGTGCAATCTTTCCCCAGCTGGGAAATAGCCGAAATATGAGGAAACCTCCATTCTGAAGACCCATCCTGTTCAACATGCAGCAGATTTCAGCTTTAGGTTTGTATTCAGTTTTAGAGGCTGCTGTCATTACTGATTCTTAACCTTTTGAGGAGACCTGCTGATGGATATATCAGTTATAGGCCTATATAAATTATAATTTTTTTACATTTATTTGCACTGTTCAGTTGCTGTCATTATAATTAACTAATATTTATTTGGAGTTTAACCAAAAAATAAATTCGTTATAGTTTGCTACTATACTTCATATCACAATTTTTTTTACCCATTTGTCAGCAGTAAGCTTTAACATTGAAAAATTTGATTAAAAACAGAATAAAATTGAAAATAGAACAAAATATTATCCTTTTTACATAAATGTTTCCTTTTTTGCATAAATACTTTTCTAAAGACAATCGAATGTTATTTAATCAGTTTCTCTATATTTACAATTTATAGTTTATTGTTTGATTAAAGCTGATTTTTTGTGTGTGTGTATATATATATGATTACATTTCCTCCAAATTTGAAACAATTTTCTTTTTAATAACAAAAAAAAAAAAAAAAATATATATATATATATATATATATATATATATATATATATATATATATATATTCAGACATGTTTATACTTGCACCACAAAAGAAAACATTATTTGGACCAATTGTCATTTTCAGCAAATGGATGGATAGAAGGATAGATATTTAAATGTTGTATGAACAAATGATGGGTGGATGGATGTATAAATAATTAGATGGATGAATTAATAAATGGATGGATGTATGAATGATTTGTTGATAGATCGATAAATAGATGGTGGATGGATCAATGTTTGATGGAACGATGGATGCATGAATGGAGGAATAAATGGATAATGGGTGAATGTGGCTGGCTGGATGGATAAAAAATTAGATGGATGGATGGATGAATAGATGGATAGAAGGATAGATATTTAAATGATGAATGAACAAATGATGGGTGGGTGTAAGGATGTATAAATAATTAGATGGATGAATAAATAAATGGATGGATGAATGATTTGTTGATAGATCGATAAATAGATGGTGGATGGATCAATGTTTGATGGAATGAAGGATGGATGGAGGAATGGATGGATTAAAAGATAGATGGATAGATAGATAGATAGATAGATAGATAGATAGATAGATCTACCTTTTATAGGATAAAACAGCATTCGTATTTTACTTAAACCCATACCTAATACATTTAAATAAATCAAATTTTTCAAGTGCCCTTTCCCCCCACACATCTCTGTATATGTATGCTTAATTGACCTTTTGTTAAGAAATATATATTTATGATTTTCTGTAAGAAATGGATGGAAGAATTCTGGTTAGAAATAGCAGAAATGAGTTATGACTGACAACTCCCACTAGAGGTCGCTGTTGAAGTTTTTCTGTAGTAACTTCTGTAGCACCTGTTCAGATTATGATCACCTGCGTACAATTCACTGTTACACTCAGTTTTACACTTGATACAGTCAGAGTCACAATAGGAACATACTTTTTAATTTATTTAGGTCTTTTTATTCTATTCTGTTCTGCCTGAAAGTCTAGTAGTTAATTAGTTTCATATTACTGTTCATTTCCATGAGCAGTCTCATCATTGCCACTTCATTGATAATGAGTTGTTGGTGGTTTGCCAGTGTGCCTGAGGCCGCCTAAGACCAATCATCCACTATGAAGAACATACTAGTGTTGCTGACCTCCATGTTCATGGCAGTTTAGCTAAAAATAACCCATTGTCTGATTTCTTTCTGTTCATCAGTTCCTCGTTGTTGCTGTGGATCAGGGTTATAGTGGTTTTCGTGTTAAAAGATTGCATTTTTCTTTGTTAGTTTTGGCTGTAAAAAAATGTCTCCAAATCGTTGAAGCTGTGATGCTCTAAAAGATTTCTTCTTTCTTCTTGTTTGTTAGTTTCAGGACTTGTTTACTGTTCAGGATAGACTGGCATCACTTTTGAATACACAAACATTCAGGTGTAAATTATTATTATTTTATAGATTTGTTTATAAATCTAATAATGCTTATAAAAAATATAAATATGAATAAATGCTTATAAAATATGTATGTTTAAATATATAAAACACATTTTAATAAACAAAAAAATGAAATATATATTCATAAATGAGCAAATCTTTTGCTCCAAAAAATCAGCAAAGTGTGTATTATTACCTCTTTGAATCTATTTGATTTTATTTAAATAATAATAATAAAAAAAAAATTCTTTATTTATTTTTATTAATCATGAAAATAACATTTATTTAGGTAAACCATAGCTGTGGAACAGTGTTAAAAGGTTAAAACATGTAAACATGAATTTGTGTATTTAAGATACATTCAGGTTTTTAGTGTTATTAAACAAATATTGTCTTTTTTAGACCATTTTTATTATCTACGAAAGACTAATATGTATTACATCAAGCTTATTAGTTTGTTTATTAGTGCACTTCACATGGAAATCAGAAATATTTTAGTTAACTAACGCTAAAACAATCAAAATGCGAATAATTTTTGTTACTAAAAATAAAATAAGTGATATTATTAAATAAACATTACTAGGGCTGCACAATATATCGTTTCAGCATCGATATCACAATGTGATGATCCGCAATAGTCACATCGCGAGTATACCCAATGTTGAGTCTGGATTATAATTGATCATTTTGCAAGTGTTCTGTGACTGTGTTAGGGTTTTAAATGCATTCAGGCATAAGAAATTGTACCGTTGGTAACTTTGATAAATGAATAACGATTAATTTTATTGAATTGTTTATAAAACGAAGACTATGAAATATTATTTTTACATTTGATTATTCAATTACTGTATACCTGGGTACAGTTCCACTTCTTTGAAAACAATCAAATGCTGTTTATTTAATTAGTATATTGTTCTTTATTAAATTTATCTATGCTTGTAGATTGTTTTTTTTATTTTATGGATATGCACTCCCCTACAGAATCTTCCCAATCAATCTAAAATGATAAATTGTTTCCAAATATTTATTCAACAAATCGCAGAATGAAAAAATATCGCAAATGTTAGATTTTTCCAATATCGTGCAGCCCTAAACACTAATAAATCCTATTTTATTTCAGTTGAAAATGTAATAATTAATATTTTCTTGTATTTAAATTATTGTAATAAACTAAAATCAATGTAGATAAATATATAAAATACAAATACATAGAAATGATATCGAAATGAAATTGGAAAACAAAAATACAAACATTGTTACTTAAACTGAAGTGTTACCAATTATCACGCATAACTAGTGGCTTATCATCTGCATATTATTAAAATATTATCTGTTTATTAGGACTTATAAAGTACATTTTCTGGATCATCTTATTTTACATCCCAATACTTAAACCCAGCTAATACCTTAATAACTAATAAACAGCAAATAAGGAGTTTATTAAGCTAAATGTCATAATTGATAGCTAATTAATAGCGAGAATTGAACCTAAAATATTTAAACCATCATAAAATTTACGTTCGTATCTCAAGGACATTAAAATAACAATGTATGATATTGATAAATCTTTTAAGGTCCCGTGAAGTGCTTTAAAATATGTATTTAAAAAAAAAAAAAAAAAATTTATTCGATGTTTGACGTAATCTCAACCGAAACACGAAGGGAGGGTGGGACATAGTGTAGCTCCTCCCTTTTTATAAAACAGCCAATAGCGTTTTGCTTTATGTCTGCTCTGCCAGTGAGAACGATTGAGGGCATCAAATGTGAAGCATCTTGAAGGGGGCGGTGCATGGCAGATACTAGAGAACATTTGATTGGTCAGAAGATTTGATGAGAAACTGAAGTATGAGGTGATGTGAAAAAAACCCCAACCGTTGATCCATTTAGGTGGAAGTGACAAACTGCTTTACATGTTTATATCAGTTTTTTATCTTCTAAACGCAAATTTTGTCACTGTTTTACAGCACACTAGCTTATAGATATCCTAAAAACTAACAATGCTGATACTAACATCTAAAAAAACTTTATTTTAATTTTAAAGGATCTTTAAAATAATGACTAAACAGCTGTAATAATTCAACAAACCTTCCTCTGACAACCTTAAGCTCTAAAAGCTTTCAATGTCAGATTCACCTCTAAACCAGACGCTTTATTCTTAAGTTGCACCCCAGCTAATCTCAGTGTGGCCAATGTGCTTCATGCAATATTTGCTTGTCTCGGTCGCTTGCAAACAGATAATTGTGTACCAGCTGTGTGAGCAGGAGGCCTGCGAGAGGACTCAGCTGTAGTGAACGTGCCACCATGCCAAGACTCGCTGCCAGTCACTCAGCTCTGTTTCAATTAGGTCTCAAAATGAGTTAATCTGATATGGGCCAGAGAGGACACACTCAGCAAATACACACATTTCACTATGTCTACAATCATTTCATTTAAAGTACATTTCTTAGGTCTCTTTAAATTTAATCACAGGACGACTTGACCCACCACAGGTTAAAACGCTGTGGGATTTATCGCTTTGTTATCGATTGTTGGTGCTTTATTGGCTTTCACTATATATAACCAAGGTCTTACACGACGCAAAGTGTGTAATGTAGACGTTTGTGAATATAAAAGCGAAAAAGAAATAAAATGCGAGTTTTTTTTTTTTTTTTTGTCTTCCAAAAGAAACAATGTCTACGTTGACCTTCAAACAGTATTTGTAGTCGGAAAGAGTTTGATGTATGAAAGTCTTTGGTTGTTGAATTTTGCAGTGGAAAAAACAAACTCCCTTTGGATGCACTTATGACTTGTTTTTAGGCCTGTCACCATATCTATTTTTTGTTGTATGATATATTGCACCAAAATATATTGCGATGAACGATATTATGGTCATTTTAAGACCATTTTATGCTGCTCATTATATAATGTCAGAATGACAATATAATATCATCACAATGCAAGTACACTCTTCCAAACAACACATCATATTTTATTCTTAAAAATATTTAATTATAGTCATTTTAACAATTTAATAACCAGGCATTGGAATCAAAATGTGAAAACGCAAATAATAATAAATAATAATAATAAATATTAACAAAAAAGTGCAAGGTAAAAAGTAACAGAGGCTGTGATATCTGCTACCAGATCTAATTTCAATTGTCAGACACCCACATAAAAATATACGATAGCAGGGTTCAATGCTAAGGATTTTTTTTCTACTGGCCCGATCAGGTCAGTGATTCAGATTATTACTTGCCCTACCAAAATTTTCACTGTCCCCACCAAACAAAAAAACCAAATAATAGCTATTTCTTAGCCACATATTTTAAATGTGTCAAAAATAACGTCTGTGAATCTAGAATTTAAATATTAAAAAAAATGGTAATAAATGTATTTTGAGCAAAATTCTAAGTGTTATGCAAACAAAAAGAGCAGTATGGAAAATCTGCAGGTATTTTATTGCAGTTCTAAATTATTTAACAAAAGGTGGCTGACTTGCCAAACTGATGGCAAACTGCAAAACATCACTTTTTTTTTTTCGTCGTGTTGTACCCACGTAAATGTCTGCTACCAAGACATTAGAAACAGACGTTTTGTTTTAGTGTCATGATGTGATGTTGTCGCCATGTTGCCGTTTTTTTTTTTTTTTTTAAACAAAAATAACTTGCTCACAACATCCTATCAGATAAGAGGAACCGAAAAGCAATATGGTGTTTACGACATCACAGAGAAGGTAGCATTTAAAGGCTTAAAAGCACAAACTGTTTCTCGATTCAAATTAAACTTTGTTTGTGTGTTTTAAACTTTGTTAACACCTATTAGCTTTTTGACACTGAAATTAGCTTAAATGACACTGGTATGAAGTATTGCAATTTTAATGGGTTTTGTTCTGCAGGTCAAATAGATTTATAAAAATAACTAAAAAGAAAAAGTTAAATGAAATAAAATACACTTTATGCCAAACGTTATGCCTTAACGGCCAACACTGAGAAAAATGATTTCTGGAAAATTGTTGCAAATAATTTATATGTGTTGAATTAAAACAAACAAATTAAATTGAGTAATGTTCAGCTTAATTTGTTTAAATTCAGCCCAAATCAATTGTTTACAACCACTTAATGTAAAAAAAATGTAGTAAATCCAAGGAATCATCTTTGAAAAATTTTTCAGTGAAGTTCAGCACAAAAAAATTTATTACATGAAAACCACAAATATATGTTAAGCAAACTCCTATGTCTGATCTTCACTATGAATGATGTGTTTTGCTGTCCAGAATTCTTCTATTATTCTCTGTGAAGATTCATTCAGTCTGAGGACCTTCAGAAATGTGCTAATTTGCTGCTCACGAAATATATTTCTAAATTTCTTAAATATAAAGGCACATAACCAATTTCATGCATACCTTAATTGTTTTAATGAAGTAGATTGGTAATGGAAGCATTTGCGGAAAAGTCATCAACATATCTTCAATCTGTTTGAAATTCAGTTAGATCTTTGTGTTTTTAGCCCAAATAAATTGTTTACAACCACTTCATGTAAAAAAAAAAAAATAAATGTAGTAAATCCAAGGAATCATCTTTGAATCTTTTTTTTTTTTTTCAGTGAAGTTCAGCACAGGTGGCGCAGTGGGTAGTGCTGTCGCCTCACAGCAAGAAGGTCGCTGGTTTGAGTCCCGGCTGGGTCAGTTGGCATTTCAGTTGGCAATGGAGTTTGCATGTTCTCCCTGTGTTGGCGTGGGTTTTCTCCGGGTGCTCTGGTTTCCCCCACAAGTCCAAAGACATGCGTTATGGGTGAATTGGGTAAGCTAAATTGTCAGTAGTGTATGTGTGTATGTCCTGGTCCTCCAGGTTGGGGGTTGAGTGTTGGGCTAACGACCCACCTTGTAAAAATTAGATGTTACGAAACACCAACATGGTGCGGCTAAATATCATCTTCGATATAAACGGGTGAGTGGGTGCACAAAATTAGCACAAAAAAAATTATTAAATGAAATCCACAAATATGTATTTAGCAAACTCAGAAACTCCTACCCCAAATGTTCTGATCTTCACCATGAATGATGTATTTTGCTGTCCAGAATTCTTCTATTATTCTCTCAGTGAAGATTCATTCAGTCTGAGGACCTGACCTCCACGTTCAGGGTTTTAAACTTGGTTGCCTTGAAGAACTTGAATGAACTCCTAATCTCTCTCCTGGATACCACACTGATCCATCTACTGTCTCTAATGCACCGAGACTGCATTAAAAATTAAGTAAAAGCACTAATAATTATGTGAAATATTATATAAATATCGGATATAGGATTCAAATTCAAATGCCTGTTTTCAGCATCACTACTCCAGTCTTCAGCATCACTGATCCTTCAGAAATCTAATGTAATATTATATGTCTAATTATTATCAATTTCTCAAAGATAAAGGCACATATTTTGAACAATTTAATGCATGCCTTTAACTACTGTTTTAATGAAGTAGATTGGTAATGGAAGAGCTTAATAAAAAGGCGTTGACATGTATTCAATCTGTTTGCAATTAAAGCAGATCTTTGTGTTTTTATCAGTTTATTTTTTTCCTCTTGTCTTTTTTCTTTTCGTGCAGGTGAATCTGAGATTTCTGCTAGGGATTGTAGCAGTCATGTATTAGTCTTGGTGTCTCTGCTGAAACAGCTTGGGACGGAGTCAGAATTAGTATTGATTTAACTGATTGATGATTTGAGCATGTCTGCTACGGTGTGAACTGACAATTTGTCCATCTGGGAGAAAAGTATGGTGACTTTGAAAGAGTGTCATCCTTTATCTGCTGAGCTCATGCTTTTTCTTTTGCTGCAGACGTCCCCTTTTGCACAGGATCACAACAAAAATCACTTCCCCTTTTTGCGGCATGAAGCATTAATATTTTACTTTCTTTGCTGTAAAGGTTTACTGAATATTATAAGCTCTTCGGATGCAGAAGTTCAGAGGTGATTGCTGAAATTTGAATGTCTTGATCAAGGAGGCATTCAGAATCAGTCAAAATGCATTGTAAATTTAATTTCAGTTGCAGATTGTGAATTAAGGTGGCAATCACGTTTTTGTTGGTGTTTAAAACCATATTTTCATATTAATTTAACATTTGTTAATAAATTGTATTTTTTTCCCCCACAAGTCCAAAGACATGCGCTATAGGTGAATTGGGTAAGCTAAATTGTCCGTAGTGTATGTGTGTGAATCGGAGTGTATGGGTGTTTCCCAGTGATGGGTTGCAGCTGGAAGGGCATCCGCTGAGTAAAACATATGCTGGATAAGTTGGCGGTTCATTCCGCTTGGGCGACCCCAGATTAATAAAGGGACTAAGCCGAAAAGAAAATGAATGAATTTATATTATTAATGTATTTTTTTATTTACTCAAATGTACACCTACATGACACATATAGCCCAACTAAATTGTAAAATTGTTGTGTTTTGATGCAGTATAGTGTTTAAATATGGTTTGGTAGTTTAGTGATAAATATGATTATTTATAAATTAGTAAATAAAAGGATAAACGTGTTGTTAGTATTATTAGGTTTATTATTGGAAGTTAGGAATTATTTTTATTCCTTATATGAAATTAAAAATAAACTTTATTAAAATAAAATATTTTATATTATGTTATTGCTACTATAATTTTATTAAGAATACACTTATATTTTCAAGCTTATTTTCAAGTTTATTTTTAAGATATATTTTTTAAGAATATTATTCTGTAAATATATATATATTTTTACATTTTATAAATATAAGCTAAAACCCTACAAAATAATTGGTTGTTTCATATATATTTTTTCAATAGTTATTTATTTGGATAAATGCTAGTAGTGATAAAAGGAGTAATTTATAAATTAATAAATAAAATTATAATTGTGTTTAGTATCACTATTGTAATATTTACTACTACCATTATTAATAATAAAATAATACATTTTCTAAATATATTACTTATATCAATTATTTAATATAATATGTTAACGCTACTAAATAATGATAATAAGAATACACTTATTTTTTCACATTTAGCTTATTCAATAAATAATAATTTACGTTTTATAAATATAAAAAATAAATCAGTATTCTACAATACAAAATGGTTGGTTGTTTCATATATATATTATTTTCATTAATAATTTATTTGGATAAAATATGGACATCTCCGATTGGGTTAAATAAATACAACTATGCATTTACCTGCAATGAATTTACAATTGTATTTATGAATATATTACTACTACTGCCTCTGCTTCTAATAACAGATAAACAGGTACATTTTTAGCTGGTAAATAATTGTTATTATTAGTGAAAAAAAAGGATTAATGCATAAATTAATAAACAAAATTATAAACGTGTTTAGTATTACTATTGGTACTAGTATTACTGGTAATGCTAAGGTTTGCTACTACCATTATTAGTAATAAAATGATACATTTTGTAAATATATTGCTTTTATCAGTTATTTAAAATAAGATGTTACTGCAACTAAATAATAACAATACACTTAACTTTTTTCACAATTAGCTTATTCAATAAATTAAAAAAAATCATTTTATATTTATATAGTAAATAATACAGTACTCTACATTACAAAATTATTGGTTTTATATAGAATTATTTTCAATCATATTTTATTTGGTTAAAATATGGACGACTTTAATCGCTGGGTTAATTTTTTATTTTTTTTTAAATTACAAATTTATCCAAGCTTATTCCAACTCAGAATACGTTTTTATTATTACCTTTATTATTAGTAGAAGCCGCTGGTAATCTATGCCGTGCATTTCTCCAAGGCTCGAGTCTACAGGACTGTAGATCTAGGACACGAGCGCGTACACGCCGCTCCTCCTTTGCGCGCTCCCCGCTTCGCGCGTGCTCGGTCGAGCCCTTCCGTTGGCCGCACGCGTGCGCGCTCCGCTCAGGATGCTGGATTGTAGGTGATGATGGCGGAAGAGGAGCTGCGCTGAGTTTTCTCCCAGTGTTTAAATACACCCCAATCAGACGCTCGTCAGCAGATCTCGTCTTTGTCCTCCGCCTCACATAGAGGGACTATGGGGAATGAAGCGAGCCTCGAAGGAGAGGGACAGCCGGGGCAACCGGGAGGCGCTGTCCCCGCGGCTGGAGCCCCGGCTTCCATTTCAGCACCAGCGGGCGGTGGACAGCTCCACAAGCCGAGCAACGGAGCGCCTGCCGGGGGAATGGGCACCGGACACGGGCCGGGAATGAACAGGTATTCACAATCCTTTCAGAAACCCTGCGGAACATTTCTATTTATTGTACGTTCAGTACAATGCTTTGTGCTACACGATTCGAGTGTGTGAGGCGTAATCTCGTGCTTTTTACATTTAAAAACAATTATATAGTCAATATTACAGCCATATTCAGAATCGATTACTATGTTGTTGTTTTTTTTGAACAGACCTTATTTAATTGCACTTCACACCCGATGTTTTACACCCCAATGATATGCATTACCTAAAACCTACTAAGCCAGTTGTCAGCTAAAACGTCTATATGTGCCTGCCTGAGATCAGGAATCAACGGACATAAACTGGACTCATGGTTATTTGATCTCTGGCACACTTGATGCATAGATCTTTTTACATATAAGCGTATGCATATGCAGAATGTTTCGGTTTGATGTGCGTGTGTTTTTTTTTTTTTTGTATGTATATTTTTCCATTCATTATTACAGACAGTCTGCGCTGTTAGCCATGCTCTGTCCCAAACCGAGCCACATTAGTTTCTGAGCTTCAGTATTTTGATGATCTGAATGCATTGATGCATATTGATCTAACAGATTATCATATAAATGCGTATAGGAATCTGCTGCCTTACAAAATTATATATATATATATGCATTATAGAAGCAAGGCATGTTTATGTATGTAGTACGCTCTTATTTATTGCTATAAATAAATACCTCAGTATGCATTAATACGATGGAGTCTGGGTCATTAAAACAGCTAGATGATGTAAAATTCTTCGCTTTGCCAGCCACGCCTAATAGTGCTTATATCAAAATGCACCGGTACTAAAATCTCACTGTAAAAGACACTTGAGGGCTCTGAGAGTGCAAGCATGATAAAATGTTATAGCATTAATAATTGATCAAATTTTGACGAGGATCCATGTGACTCATCTGTTACACGTGCGAGCGAACATCTTTCACTATCTCTCTCGATCCTTCCCCACCCCTCGCTCATCTCCAGTCTCCCTCTACAAGGCTTAAATAATGCAATGTCTGATTTCGCTTGCTCTGGAAAGATTTAGAATTATTCAAACTTTGAGGCAATTTGTGATGTTTGCATATTTACTCAATGTCCTTCTCTTTCTCTGGCTCTATGGCAGTGATTCTCGAGTGGTTTTGCTTCAGGACTTTACATTAGACATGAAGTGGTGACCCAGCACTGTAACAAAATTGTACAATAACGTCTCCTGAATTTCAATAGTTTTGCTCTCTTGGAAGCCAATAATTCATAGAAAGAAGTTCATTATGGTTGACACAAACTGGCTTAATCCTAGTGTACAGCTGTCTGGTTTGTGTGTTGTTTTACATTGTGTGGTTTTCATGATTCTTTTTTTGAGTAGATCAGGTTGAATTTGTGCCAAAATACTGTCAATTTGAATAGGATGCATAGCCAGCAATATTTTTATTCTTAAAGAAACAGTAGGTATGATTTTTTTCATTAAAATATCCAAAAAACACTAGAAGAGTGTTAAATATTTTGCCGATTTATGCACTTAGATTATCCCAAATGTTTTAAAGAATGTTCAAATCTAAAAACAATAAAT
>CAIGQV010017532.1:1959250-1981816 GCA_903798115.1 Danio jaintianensis
TGATTTGATATTTGTCAGTATTTATCAATAAGATCAAGATTTATGTAATAATATCAATAAATCCAATGTGTTTTAAATGCTTTTTATTAATTCATCTATTGTATGGAGCTGCAGCAATGTTGCCCCAAATGTTAAAATACTGTTAATTTGAATAGGATGCATAACAGGATTTTTTTTACTCTTAAAGACACAGTATGTATGATTTGTATTTCATTAAAATATCCAAAAAACACTAGAAGAGTGTTAAATATTTTTTCTGATTTATGCACTTACATTATCCCAAATGTTTTGAAGAATGTTCAAATCTAAAAATAAATAAATAGGCAATTTAAACTACTGATATGAACTATGCACTCAAAATGTTTAGGCCTAGCAAATAAGATTGATTTCTGATTGCATCTAAAATTTCCATTAATTTGGATGACATAGTTTTAACATAATTGAACAAATAAACTTTGTGTGATTTGATATTTGTTATTTAACATAAATGAAACCAATAAGAACAAGATTTATGTAATAATATCAATGAGTCCAATGTGTTTTAAATTTTTTTTTATTAATTCATCTATTGTGTGGAGTATGGAGCTGCATCAATGTTGCCCCCGAACATTAAGTAAACCAATCTCATAGAATTTACCTAACTGGATCTGGCTTTTTCTAGAGCTACATATATTTATACCATATTCATATCTTTTAACTGATTAAATCTTATAGTATTCAATTTAAACAGATTTAGGTTGATTCTAAGGAGTCTGACTACATACTGACAAATTAAATAAAATCAAAAGGTTGCGAACAGTTAATGATAAACTTCATTTTTTTTTAGTGTGTGTTCATGCTAATGATGTCACACACACGCTCCATTTTTGGTTTTGTTTTATAGAAAACATGGAAACACCAAAGACGCTTTAATAGGTTGTGTGTTTTATTAGACTGCACAGAGCAGCATTATAACAGAACTCTAAATATATATTTAGTTTGATTAAAAATAGCACTGCTTGTTCTCCACGTGATCATGAGCAGAAAAACTGGAAGTGGTGAAGTGTGGCATAATAGAAGCTCTGCTGCTTTTGTGTCGCATCACGCTCATCTCTTATCAACAATTGTTTCTTGTTTTACATCTAGAGCTTTTAGTCTTACTCTGCTTCATACTACCATGATAATAAGTCTTGAATAGTTTAGCTCATGATGATTTTTGCAGGAGTCCCGTAGGATGTAATGAAAACCACAACTCTCATGATTCCACACTCAGTCACATTATCATCAAAACACGTCTTTATTTGTTGTGAATACAAGCCCTCTCACAGCAAAAAGTACATGCTGTGCCTTTAATTGTAAAAGCTGATAAGCTTATTTATATTCTTGTTCTAAAACTGCACAATTTTACAGTTAGCTGCATTTTTATTAATTGCTTTTTTCATTGTTTTTTTTTTTTTTACCCCTGCAACCCACTGTTTGATAATCATTTCACTTTCATCTTCCATAAAAGAGGAATTTGTATCGAATTTGAATGGAAACTCAAACTTTGAGGTTAAGAACAATGCTAATGGAAAAATTCTTCTCATCTGCTGTAGAATAATAAGCTTGCTTATTTCCCAATCTTAATTATACACCATTATATGGTTAGTTGGATGTTAATTACTATTAGCATAGATTTTATTTTATTTGTTAACCTGAAATCTGTGGTTTGAGAGTTATCCTGGTATGGTGTTATACTTTTTTTTTAACTTTAAAAGAGGAATTTGTGACAAAATACTGTGAAGTTTAAACCTTTGAACCAAAATGCTAATTATAATTTGCCACAATGCTTCAAACAACTATACCATTTCTAGCAAGAATCGTTTGTTTATGCAATGAATTGCATTATATTTTTTGCTATTAGTATTTCATGCAACTACAGTTAGAGATTGCATACCATTATAATTTGTCTTTGATCAGCAGTTAAAGAGAGAGTTCACCCAAAAATGAAAATGACCTCATTTCTTTTTTCTGTTGAACACAAAAGAAGATATTAAAAAAAAACTGGTAACCATTGACATCCATAATAGGAAAATCACTTACTATGTCAATAGGTGCCAGCTACCAACATTCTTCAAAATATCTTCTTTAGTGTTTGACAAAAGAAAGAATGTCAAATAGGTTTTGAACAAGTGAAGGGTTAGTAAATGATTTTCAGTTTTGGGTGATCTCTTTAAATTTGTGCCAAAATACTGTGACGTTTAATGTCAACAGCAACACAGCATTTTCTATTCAATTGCTTTTATAAGACCAATCTTAAATATATGATTAGTTGTAAATATTGTATTATTGGCTTTTTTGCATCCCACTGGTTGAGAACTACTGTTATAGATTGCATAATATTATAATTAGACTTGCATCTACAGTAATAGATGAATTTGTGCCCAAATACAGTATCGTTTGATTGAATTCACAGTCACTGGGGTTCACAACACCACATGTAGAACATTTTCCAATTCACAATATGCACATTTATGAGATTACTCGCATTATATTGTGTGTTTTTAGCATTGTTTTTCTTCTAGCATTCAGCTGGCTGAGAAAATATAGGTTGGAGAATCTGACTTGCATGCTGAAATATTGGATGCCAACAAAAAAAAATAAACATGTAAAGATTTTCTCTTTCACTGTATAAGTTGAGAAGCCCTTTTTTTTCTCCGTTTCTAAATATGCATGGTTGGTTAGATTTATATTGTTTGCGTTTAGTGTTGGTTTTCTTATAATAATATGCTATAATATGCTAATAAAAGATAATATGCTTGTCGTCCTTGCCTTGTCTTGCATCTTTGCATCTCCAGTGTTTTGAAGTGCAGATACATCGTGTAGCCAACCTGAAACATCGATTTACAATGCAATGATGCAAAGGAAATGTATTTTGTGGCGGGAGGGTGACCTGGCTGTCGCTTTATTCATAGTCAGGCTTCTCACAGTAAGACTATATCCTGGATGTCAGCGTTTCTCTGTGGTCTGATCGGTGTGTTGGGAAGCTAAAGATGAGCTTGTTTTGACGTGTGACAAACATGGCGATGCATTTGTATGGTAATAATGTTATTGCTTCATGTACTGTCTGTGTCTGACCAGCTTCATTAAAACTCCTGTGGTGTGTGTTTGTGTGTATTTGCCATCACAGTCGTCAAAAAAAAACTCGGAGGATTTTACATACATTGTGCGCATTCGTAATAGTCACATCGCAGGATGTGCAATGTTGAATTGTAATTGTAGTTGAGCAGGAGCCACATTTATAACCATGATAGTGTAAAAATCTATAATTTGCATTAGTGTCATAGAAATACCATCAGAAACCCAAACATAGCCTTTGCAGAATTATTTTTAGGTTATAGACCAGTCTTAATAAAAATCAGTGTTTCTAAACTTAAATGTTGTCTACTTATCAGAGTTTATTACCAGATCGAGAAGGTTCTGGCTGCAGACCGCCAAGCATGCAGATGCTAGCTGAGACTGCATGCAATGCTTTAAATGCATACACCTAACCCTACCTCTCTATTGAGTGCATGTGTCTGAGACTGCGTGTCTCAGCTTGCATGTGCAAATCTGCAGGCAAATGCTATTGACCAGATCTGAAGTAACCCATCTGACACGTTAGTGCTGATCAGAAATTTGCCATTAAATTAATTTTAGCAGTGATGGCAACTGCCAGTCATTTTGATACATTTGTTTTTCAGTTAGGGTTAACTTTATTAGAGTGATACAAATATTTAGCTGGACAATACGCAATAACACAAAAGTCTACACTATAATTATTAGTAAAACAAAATCTATTTTTATGTTAATATATTTTCACAAAATTTGACAATAAATATGGCACACCCAGTTCTTTTACTTTGCTTTTAAGGACTATGACTGTCACAGTTTCAAAAGAGCTTAAAGCATTACCCATAAGAACATTGATAATTTGTAACTTTAAAAAGATTAATTGTATTGAACTTGTATTGATTTATTAATATGATGAAGACTATGGTATTATTTTGCATTTGCTTATTCATTTTCTGTACCTGAATACTAAGTAAAGCACTGCTTATTTTATTTGTATCTTTGTTCTGCTGCTTTTATCAATTCTTTAAACTTGTATTTTTATTATTAAATCTAAATGATTCAATCCCCTTCAGAATCATCCCAATCAATCTAAATTAGTGAATTTGGAGCTATAAATTTAAAACAATCTGGTTAAATAGAATTTTATATTGCAATATACAGACGTGGACAAAATAGTTGGTACCCTCAATTAGGTCCAGGCCAGTTTCATTAGTTTACCTTTTTTAATGCTTTTGTTGACCCACAGTTCAAAAGCAATGTCTGATTTTTATTAGTTTATTTTCAGTCATTTTTAATAATCTTTGCTTTTTTCAGTTTCAGTGACCTACTTATTTAAAATTGTTAAAACAACACAATTTTTGGGGATGACTTAATTGTTTTATGTTCAATCCACTTAAATTTGTAAAAAACGATTACGTTAACTTAATCGATTTGTGTTGGGACATTGTGTGGAACCCAGCATTTTTTACAGTCTAGTTTTTCTTTCTTCAGTGGAAGGGTACCAACAATTTTGTCCACGTCTGTATATTGCAGAAAAACAAAATATCGCAATGTAAAATTAGTCCGGTATTGTATTTCGTACAAAGTATTTATTTTTCTTGTGGACTGTTAAATTGTTTTTTTTCTTCTTCTCATAATTTCATTGATGAAATGCCCAGATATTTCTGCACAATGTCATGCCGTCATTCACAAATAATTGCTCTTTTGTTTGACGGAGTGATGTTTTGTCTTATGGACCATATCAAACCGCTTCATCATTCGCTGGTAAAGAGCGTGAGATGCGTACAGATGAGGCCAGACCTTGGTGCTGAGCTGTTTTATTATTTTTTTTAAATGGGTTTTAAAGTTTGATGTTTGCTGAGGCTGATCTTTAAAATCATTTCATAGCATTGCGGTTGGCACAGTATTGGGGAATAACTTACCAAGAAATTCTAAAACTATATACGTGACTACGTTTTCAGTACTGTGATGGTAACAATAATGGAAATATCCAGCTACCAGACAATGCTCTCTCAAATGTCTGATTCATTTTAGTGAGTCATTTCTGTTTGATGAGTCGTTTGTATTAAGTGAGTCATTTGGATCACTTAGTCATATTGCTGGAACTCAATGTGGTGCATTTACTGTATATACTGTAGTATTTATTTATTTGATTATTTATGTATTTATTTATTTGTTTGGTTTTTTGCTGATTTATTTGTTGATTTTGTTTATTGTTCACAGATATTTTTATTTATTTATTTATTTGTTTGTTTATTTGCTCATTCATTTATAACTATTTTATTTTTGTGTTTTTTATTTTAATTTTATTATTATTTTTTTTTTTCGAAATGATTAGCGTAAAAAAGCAGGGATGACAATACAAATATTTGATGGAGAGAAAGAAAAAAATACTGTGAACAGTAAATAGTATTTTTTTTAAAAAACACAACATGCAGTTAACCAACAGCAGCAAGTTACCACGTAGTGATAAAAATGATTATTATTTTAAAATAATAATGCCTAGATTCCATGTAAATAGTAAAAAAATTCCTGATATAAATGTCACACACTACCATTTCAAAAGTTTGGTATTTTACGATTAAAAAAAAAAATGCTTTACAAGACGACTTGTAGACTCATCAAGGTTGCATTTATTGAATAGAAATCTACAGAAAATAGACGTAAGTTGTGAAATATTTAGCATTCGAAAAAATATTTTATATAGATTTGTTAAAAATATAATTCATTCCTGAGATTGCAAAGCACCACAGTTTCCAGTGTCGCACGATCCTTCAGAAATCATTCAAGTATATTTATGACATTTTTTCCAATATTATTTGATGAGTAGAAAGTGAAAGCATTTATTATATACATCTCTTTACTGCCATTTATTATTAATTCAATGCATTATTTCTGAATAAAAGTACTCATTCAGAGTTTCATGCTTATAGAATTCACTCAGTTTATTATTTCGTTTCATAAAAAATATTTTTGTGTCACAAAAATACGTGGGTGGCACGGTGGCTCAGTGGTTAGCACTGTCGCCTTACAGCAAGAAGGTCGCTGGTTGAAGTCCCGGCTGGGTCAGTTGGGATTTCTGTGTGGAGTTTGCATGTTCTCCCCATGTTGGCGTGGGTTTCCTCCGGGTGCTTTGGTTTCCCTCACAGTCCAAAGACATGCGCTATAGGTGAATTGAATAAACTAAATTGGCCGTAGTGTATGTGTGTGTATGAGTGTGAATATGGATGTTTCCCAGTACTGGGTTGCAGCTGGAAGGGCATCTGCTGTGTAAAACATATGCTGGATAAGTTGGTGGTTTATTCCGCTGTGGTGACCCAAGATTAATAAAGGGACTAAGCCGAAGGAAAATAAATGAATGAAAATGCGTTTATTGTACTGTAATATTGTAATATTAAATGTAATATTGCACATGGAGTAATTACAGTTTCTTAAGAGATATAAAAAGATTTCAAGACTTCAGATGCAAAAACCTCTTAGCCAATATGACGTTTTTTCTTTTATCAGGCATTTTCATCAGGGTTCTATGTTTAGTGCTGTAATTTTGCTTGAATGGGAATGAAAAGGTTATTAGTCAGTCCTTATTTTCATGCCATTAAAGCGAAATTACTGAACCTAAACATAGAACCCAGATGAAAATGCCTGATAAAAGTAAAAATGTCACATGGATTAAAAGGTTTCTCCATCTGAAGTCTTCATTTAGTCCACTTAAACTATGAGTAACATCTTCACGATCAATAGTTTGCAAAGCCTCCGCACTAAACAACAGTCTTGTGTTATCACGTTTACTCTTTAAAAATAAGATTGCTGTTAAAGGTTCTGTGAAATTAAAATGAGTTTTTTTTTAATGTACGTTTTAAGGATGTTTATAAGCTGTTGTGCTCCAAAACAGTTACAAAATTCACATTTAGAAGATATAAACCTGATATAAACATGTAAAGCTGGCAGTTTGTCACTTTTGGCTAAATGAGTCAACGATCTTTTTCACATAACCTCATACTTCAGTTTCTTATCAAATCTCGACCAATCAAATACTCTCTAGTATCTGACATGCCCCTTCAAGACGCATCTCATTTGCAGAGCATTACATTTGATGCTCTTGAGCTCAACCACTCTTACTGACAAAGCTGTGATCAAAACAAAAACGCTATTGGCTGTTTTTTTAAAAAGGGGAGGAACTACTCTACGTCACACCCACTGTTCATGTTTCAGTTGAGATTACGTCAAACGTCGAATAAAAAATGCACATTTCAAAGCACATCTCGGCACTTTTAAGATATAATTATGCAACCACATGAATTCATGAATATAATCATATGAGGGACGTAAATTACCTTCACAATCGACATATTCGAAAGTCTTCATGCTTTTGACTGACGGACAGAATGAGGAAGCAGAAGCTGTTAGTGTGTTTATATGGACTTTCCGAGGGAGTGTGTAGGTGTTGTTTGTGCTATTAGTAAAACATGGATAAAGAGAAAGACAGGAGGAAAGAAGGGAGATGGATGGAGAGAAATAGTCGTATTGGCCGCTTTTATTTCCCAGCAGATGGAAAAGGCACATCGCTGTCTCCACCGACAGACATCGCTCTCATAAAAGAGTCTGAACTGTAACGACACAGAAATCTAATAAATGTTCTTGGTGTGCTCGCTGCCTTATTTTACCAACCTTTTTTATACACTCGCTCAGTGTCTTTAAAATACTCTGTTTATTAACTCCCAAAAATCCATCATATGATAAGATTATATTCTTTCAGCATCAATCCTGGTGACAACTATAACAAAAATGTATTCGACTTAAAGGGATAGTTCACCCAAAACTGAAAATTGTCTTCATTTACTCTCCTTTTTACTCATTCCAAAACTGTTTACAGCTTGAAATCCTTGAAAATGCTTGAATTTTAATCTTGCGCTTTCAAAGTTTGAAAAGTGCTTATAGGATTTCCACGTTTTTTGAAAGTACTTGAATTTCAGACATATGGATTTAAGGCCTGGAAAGTACTTAAAAACATACAAAGGTCCTTGAAAGTGCTTGAGTTAAAGGGCACCTATGATGAAAATCATCTTTTTTAAGCTGTTTGGACAGAACTGTGTGTAGGTATAGTGTGCCCACAGTCATATTGGGGTGATATAAAGACAATAAGTCTCTTTTTTTATTTATTTCCTGACATTAAAATAGCATCCAAATCCCTCCCATTTTGAGATCTGTTCAGTTCGCTAGGATGATCAATCATCATCAAATGTAATCAAGAGTGAGTTTTACAAGTTTAACACACTTTTAAAACAGTGCATGTTAATGAATTACAGCGATTTACTTCAGCTTTACTTTATCACCACCGCTGCGTGTCAGTACAATTATAAAAGAAGACGCTTCAATCCCGGGTTGTGGACGTTAAATCAGGTTTATTTTGTACATTAACATAACGGATATCCATACAGCAGTGGATATTAATGTGTATCCTGTCACATTTGTGTGCAAAAAAAGTGCAAAGCTAAACGCGCGCTCTGTCTGTCTGTGTGTGTGTGTGTCCGCTGTGCGTGCGTGTGTGTGCGCGCGTGAACTTTGTAACGACATTGTGTGTGACTCACCGTTGCAACTCCACAACAAATACATAAAATAATCATTGGGAAAGTTCTTACTAAAATATTTCTCACAAACGTTACGTGAGATCTGCTTCCTTTATGTCTGTCTGTTATCTGAGGCAGCCGAGGGCGGAGATTGAGGCACACTGACAGGCACGTGGGAACGGTGGGCGGGGAGGACTAGCATTAAAGGCACAGTCCACCAAAACAGCTACAAGATGCTCAGAGCTAAAATTTACAAACTTCTGAAAGGTATAATAAATAATGTGATGGGTGTTTTGAGCTGAAACTTTACAGACACATTCTGGAGACACAAAAGACTTATATTAAATCTGGAAAAAGGGGTCAACTAGGTGCCCTTTAAAAAAATTTGAAATAAAATTAGTTTGTGGTTACTACAATTATTACAATAACACTGTCAAATAATCAATATTTCAGAAACCGCATTTGAATATTACCAGTATTGAATTCAACAAATTTTAATAAAGTTCTTAGGAAATGACTGTTTAAAACGGTCAATTTTTTTTACATCATAAGATTTAATTGTTGCTTATTGTTTTTACAAACGGCTGGTTACATGCCAACATGTTCCTTTTCATAATAATTTGTTACTGAATAAGTAATAATTGAGATTATTATTATATTAATGTTATTATATTACACTATACTCTTAACAAATAGTATCTGATATAATGTGATGTATGAGGATAAAAAAAACTATTATTTGTTTCACAGGACAAGCCTAAAGAAAATGTGCCAAATATGACAAACAAAACAAAATGGTAGCTTGTTTAAAGGAATAGCTCACCCAAATCTGAAAACTCTGTCATATTCACTGCTACTTCACTTATTCCAAAAAGATGTTTTGAAGAATGTTAGAAACGTGTAACCATTGACTTCCACAGTATTTGTGTTTTTCCTACTATGAAAGTCAGTGGTTACAGGTTTGCAACATTCTTCAAATTATTTTCATTTGTTTACAACAGAAGAAAGAAACTCATAAAGGTTTGGAAAAACATTTTTGGATGAACTATCCTTTTAATAAAGAACGTATGATTTTTTTGTTTTTTACCTATAAATGACAGTGGGATGAAATTTCATGGTTAATGGGTTTCAGTGATGACATTTCTGCACCTAAGTGTAAAATAGATTCATGAAAGCAAATGAATTGTTCCGAACCTGTTTGAGTTTCTTTCTTCTGCTGAACACAAAAGAAGATATTTTGAAGAATGTTGGAAATGTGTAACCATTGACTTCCATTAGTATTTGTTTTTTCCTACTACAAATGTCAATGGTTACCAATTTTCAACTTTTTTTCAAAATATCTTCAACAGATAAAATAAACTCAAAGGTTTGGAAACACTTGAGGGTGAGTAAATAAGTACACTTAAATTTTTGGGTGAACTATCCCTTTAATAAATAATGTATGATTTTTTTTTTACCTATAAATGACACTGGGATGAAATATCGCAGTTTTTTGGGATATTTTTCTCACTATTTTTTGTACCTAGTGTAAAATAGATTCTTGAAAGCAAATGAATTGTTCCAAACCTGTTTGAGTTTCTTTCTTCTGCTGAACACAAAAGAAGATTTTTTGAAGAATGTTGGAAATGTGTAACCATTGACTTCCATTAGTATTTGTTTTTTCCTACTACGAATGTCAATGGTTACCAATTTTCAACTTTTTTTTTAAAATATCTTCAACAGATGAAATAAACTCAAAGGTTTGGAAACACTTGAGGGTGAGTAAATAATAAGTACACTTAAATTTTTAACCTATAAATGACATTGGGATGAAATATCACCCGTTTTAATGGGTTTCAGTGATAACATTTTTTCCTCACCATTTCTTTAAATGAATTGTTCCAAACTGTTTTGAGTTTTTTTTTTTTTATTCTGCTGAACACAAAAGAAGATATTTTGAAGAATGTTGGAAATGTGTAACCATTGACTTCCTTTAGTATTTGTTTTTCCTACTAGGGATGTCAATGGCTATTCATCAACTGTTTTCAAAATATCGATTCATGAAAGGAAAGGAATGTGAAATGTATATAATCAGTCAAAAAGGTGTATTATTGATTATATACAGTTTGCGTTAGCACAGCCAAAGTGACCACAGCACTAAAATGAACAAAAATGTCCACGATGATGCACAAGGGTTAAGCCTCAGATAAAAACACTGATACAATACAGTGATGCACCCTGGACCACACATCGAAAGGCCAATTTTAAAAAGGTTAAAACCACATCTGCCCATTTCAGACCAACTCCATCATATGACACTTAATAGTTGCTCACCGTTCCTCTGGCCTTCAAACCTGACTGCAACAGCAGGACATCTCCATTCTGTCTCAGTACAGCAATAACAGTGGCTTCGTTGCAGTATAATAAAGCATAGGCTTATAATGCTTTTCCTTCTGTACACTTTAAGAAATATTCCAGACTAATCTTAGAGAACAGCAATTGTGGCATCATTACCAGAAATTCGACTTGAACACAACAGAAGATATTTTAAAGAAAGCTGAAAACATGTAACCATTGCCATTCATAGTAGAAAAAAGGGAAGTCAATGGTCACCAGTTTTTAAGATTTTGAGAATACCTTTGTATGGAATAATGTGAAGAATAAAACTTTTGTAGGTGGCACGGTGGCTCAGTGGTTAGCACTGTTGCCTTACAGCAAGAAGGTTGCTGGATCGAATCCCGGCTGGGTCAGTTGGCATTTCTGTGTGGAGTTTGCATGTTCTCCCCATGTTGGTGTGGGTTTCCTTCGGGTGCTCCGGTTTCCCCCACAGGTTAAAGACATGCGCTATAGGGGAATTAAATAAACTAAATTGACCATAGTGTATGAGTGTGTGTGTGTGTGTGTGTGTGAGAATGTGAGTGTATGGGTGTTTCCCAGTGCTGGGTTGCAGCTGGAAGGGCTGCGCAAAACATTTGCTGGAATAGTTGGCAGTTCATTCCGCTGTGGTGACCTCTGATAAATAAGGGACTAAGCCGAAGGAAAATGAATGAATAAATGAATAAAACTTTTGTATTTTTGGGTACTTAAATACCCAACTAATTTTACACATTAAAGTTAATTACATTAAATGGGTAGTTCACCCAAAAACAGTGATAGCAAAAACAACTAAAAAAGTATGTTAATATAAAAGGTGTATTTTCACATTTATCATGCTAATCCATAGCGTTTTGCTTGTCTATTCTCCCCACACTAATAAAACAGTCAGTATTTCATCGTTTTTTGACTTCTATTGTAAATACCTCACTGCAAAAAATGCAGGGTTCCACTCAATTCACTTATGTTGTCCCAACACAAATCGATTAAGTTTAAAAATCGATTAAATTACAAATTTAAGTGGATTGAACATAAAACAATTAAGTTGTCCCCCAAAAAATCTCAAGAATCGTGTTGTTTCAGCTCATTTTATATAGTTTGAAGTCAAAATTATTAGCTCTCCTGTGAACTTCTTTTTCAAATATTTCCAAAATGATGTTTAACAGAGCAAGGAATTTTTCACAGCATTTCCGATAATATTTTTTCTTCTGGAGAAAGTCTTATTTGTTTTATTTTGGCTAGAATAAAAGCAGCTTCTAATTTAAAAAAACAAACATTTTAAGGTCAATATTATTAGCCCCTTAAGCAATATTTACTTTGATTGATTATCTACAGCACAAACCATCATTATACAATGACTTTCCTATTTACACTAACTTGCCTAATTAACCTAGTTAAGCTTTTAAATGTCACTTTAAGCTGAATACTAGTATCTTGAAAAATATCTAGTCAAATATTATGTACTGTCATCATGGCAAAGACAAAAGAATTCAGTTATTAGAAATGGTTATGTTTAGAAATATGCTGAAAAAAAATCTTTACGTTAAACAGAAATTGAGGAAAAAATATACAGGGGGACTTCAACTCGCAGTAGTTTGATAGCAGCAAATATATATTTTTGAGTGCTCTTAGTAACCCACATATGTGCTTCTTTAAAAGAAAGAAAGTGTAGATGATCAGTGTGTGAATGCGTGCTCTGCATACAGCGAGTCTGTCAGTGTGTAGTTGGTTTGTCATGTCTGTTCTCCTTCTGCCGCTCTGTGACTCATCAGAGCTGTGAACACAGAGAGAAGCTCCACTCTTCAGCATTCATCTCAACCTGTTCATCTGCCTCTTTACAGACTGAACACAGGACTGAGCACAACTGCACATGCACTTTGTACATGCAGTTGTGGCCGGTTGGTGGTTTTATTTAGAGCCAGAGGATTGAAAGAATGTCTTGATGCGTGTAGATTTTGACCAATGTGAAGCAGCGTTCTGAGGGAAAGTGTAGGTGGTGTTGGTCATGTGATGCTCCAGGTTTGAGTTTATATTGTGGTTTTATCATATACTGTATATTTCATGGCTAATTTTAAGTAGACTAAGACTAAACGCAATCCCTTTTTAAAAATTGTTGAACCAAAGAAAAAGAAAATGTCGGATCATTTAAGGGCCTCACTTTAAATAAATTTTTATGACTGGAATTCAATCGATTAATCGTCTATCAATTAGTTTGTTTATGAAATAAAGGAAAAAATCAAAACAAATATGTATAGGTTTACATGTGTGCACGTTTTATATTTTTATTTCATGAAATTAGCATTTTTTATTACCCTGGAAACAACGTTGTAATGATTTTTATTATTATTGGAATAATAATTATAATTATAATAATAGTTGTTGTTATCATTATTATTATTATTATCATCCTCATTATTGTTTTTAGCACCAATAATAATAATAACAATAACAACAACACAATAATAATAACAATTATAATTATTATTGTTATTATTAATATTACCATCAACAACAATAATAATAATAATAACAATTATTATTATTATTATTATTATTAGCACCAATAATAATAATAATAATAACAATTATTATTATTATTATTATTGTTGATGGTAATATTAATAATAATAATAATAATAATAATAATAATAATTATTATTATTATTATTAATAACATTACCAAAAACAATAATAATAATTAATACTTTATATTTACAATAACAATAAATCTTTTTTATTTAATGAAATGTAAATCTACTGTACGGATTAAAGAAAAATTATGTAAATATTTATGTATACATGCATGTTTTTTTCTCATTCTATGGAATTGAAAATACAACAGCCACAAAAAAGTAATGCGTTTATGTTTGTGTGCAGTTATGGTTCTTATTCTTTGTTTTTCCAATTTGCAAATGTTTTCTTGTTTTTTAGTTTCATAAAATTATAATAAAGGATATAAAGGAAAATATGTATGTTCCTTTTTTTGCAACATTTTATGAAATTTATATTTTTATTAAATGCAAAAAAAGTTACTCTAATTACATTTAGCTTTATATAGCAGCAACAACAACAACAACAACACCAACAGTAATTGTATATTGTATGTCAACATTAACCAAACAAACATGTACATAAACCGAAATTTTGATCAGATTTAGAGAATAATTTGATGGCAATATATCTAAATATCTGCATTTGCCATCCATTTTGAATATAATGACCACCACAGAAAGTACAATGATTACCTGCATGGAGAAGCGGAGTAGAAATTGCTAATCAGTGCTCCATTATGTTTTTATGTTTTCTGCATTCAGGAATAATTACCTGAGCACTAGATAATTATAAGAAGTACATTGTTCTCTTAATGAGACAATCAATCATAGCAGACGCAATAAGTCCTTGATTAAACACAAGTTATGGGGTATCGAATCACCCTGTCTAGAACCGTGGCCTTGTTTTTGCTTGTTTTGTCCATTAAACATTCAAAGTTGAAATCTGTAAACTGTTGTTGATAGATGCATCTCAAGGGGATGTTATAGAGTTTCTAAATAGTGCTATGTAGTATAAAGTGTCTAGAGTCTTGTTTTCTTCCAAAATCTGAATTTATTTGATTAGAATTAAATGAAAACAGCAGTACTGGGATGAATTATTACAATTTAAAAGATCAGTTATCTATCTATTGTCTAATCTATCATATCAATCTATCGTTCCATCCATCCGTTCTTCCGTCCGTCCCTGCCTCCCTCCCTCAAAGATTATTTTAGCTGTATTTTCAGCATCATTACTCCATTAGTCTTCAGTGCAGGATCCTTTAGAAACCATTCTAAAGGGGGTCGCACACCAGATGTGCTGCTCGGTGACACGACATGCCAAGCAGCGCCATGCATTTTAGAATTCTAAACATAGATTTCTATGAGGGTACACCAGCGCCACAAGTCGGTGGCTGTCCGCGGTGCCCAGCTACGACTCAGGACACTGTTATATTATTATGGACACTGTTTATATTTCTGCCGTGCCATCTGCATATTTTCATTTTAAATAACATGCGAATGTGCACTTCTGGTGTGCGATACTTCCAACTGTCATGTGCGCGCCGTGTTGCGATGCATCCGGTGTGCGTCCCCCTTAATATGCTGATTTGCTGCTCAAAGCATTAATTTTAATATCATCAATGCTATATTATATTTTTAGAAACTATGATTTCTTTCAGGATTTAGGTCTCTTAAAATCCTCTAAAATCTCCCCTGAAATCTAAATTATTATTATTATTTTTTTTTATTATTTTTGGTTTCATAGTGAAGAAGATTTTTGGTTTCCCTGAAGAACATTTTACTGAAATGTTCATCAAAGAACCTGTAATTTCATTGTGTGATTGTATTTATTTATTTATTTATTTATAATTTTTTTCTTTTTTTATAATTTAAAGAAACATGTCCGACAATAAAGAGGCTTTTGTGGGATTAAAAGGTTCCGCGGATGTTAAAAGTTTGTTTCGGAACAATAAGGAACCTTATTTTAAAGAGTTTACTATCAATATAGTGTCAAATGTATCTATATAGTAGTCTAGTGTTCTCTTAAATAAAGACTAATTTACATGAGCATTCAAAACCTGAATGACATCACAGAGCACTTCAGCACAGATTAGAATCGGATATTAACCAATAAAATGCTCTAGTGTCTGAAATGTCCCATCCACTACAATACATTATCATTAGCTATGTTTCCATCCACCTATTACTATGTGCATTTTGGTTATGCGCATAAAAAACGGTTGATGGAAACGCCAATATGTGCATCAATTTTGAAAATGTGCATAAAACAAATGTATGCGCATAACTGAGTAAGATAAACTTTTTATTTGATATGAAAAGATGCACATAAACTACGATGGAAACATGTTTACCGAACAAATTCCAGTATGCGCATTAAAAAAAGTCATGTGATTTTGTTATAAGAGATCATGTGATGATAAAAATGTGTGGGAATGGACAAACCAGCAGACCGACCACATTGTAAAACATCTGAAATGTTGTTTTTGTCATTCTAAAATGCCGTAGCCATTTCAGTATTAGTGTTATTATATTATATTATTAATTACCACCAGAATAGTCAAGAGCATCTGTGCTCCGCGTCTCACGCCTTCAAACACCACCAAGCGTTCATTGCGTGACGGCATTGTCTTCTGAGGCAAGTCATTTAATATATAAGGAAAAGATTCACGCAGCTTCTCCGACCGCAGCAAATTCTGTTTTTACTTTTGATATTTGACACCAGATAATCAGGACGTGACGATTTTGTTCTCTTTGACTCATTGGATGGAAATGCTGCTTTATTCGCACGTCTTTCATGCGATATTCCAGTTTTGCGCATAATTTAATTCGCATCTTTGGATGGAAACATAGCTATTGTCATTTATTCACATGTAACCGAGCGTTCACACTGAGGTTTCACATGAACACTTGCAAATATTAGAATATAATAAACCGTATACAGCACAAACCTAAAAATGAATTGCACTCATTTGAATTCTACACTTAGGCCTTTGCCTCAGCATAGCGCCAGATTCAAAACAGGACTAACGTTATCTCTGTGAAAAACTGAAAATGACAAAAGAAGTGTCTCAGAAAGTAGAAGGCAGTCTGCAGTTTTAATTTGTGCACCTTAAAACACAACATTTGTAATCCTATTGGTTGCTGACATTATCTTTGTAAACTCTAATGGCGGACGGCTGCTTCTCACTTAGGACTGTCTATGCTAATGAGGAAGAGATCATCACTAATGGGCGGGGCTTTCCCCCTCTGATGACACTTACAAAGGAAGAATGTCAATCCAAGTGTTTTTGCAGACTGTTTTTATCAAGTGTGATCATAAAAAATAAATTAAAACATTTTTAGCATTAGAGGCTGCTTATATTCACAAACTGTTGCCACAAAACTGTGTTTAAACCCCTTATAAAAGTGATTTTATTTATTTAATTTTTTTTGCATACTAAATCTCAGCTTTTAATGAATATGTTTTTTGTGACTCCCAATAACCGGATGCTAAATAGGGCATATCAGGACTGCTTTAATATTCAGGATGTGAGAAGTTTGCCATTTTTAAAAACTGAGTTGCGTCTGTGCTCTGACTTTGAAGATGGACGTTACAGTAAGCTTGGTTTAGCATTGAGTGTTTTTAGCCTCTGGCTGTTCTGTTTACGCTTTAATTCGCTCTCTTTTGAATGAGGTTGTGGCGAGCTTTCTCTCTGCAGACATATCCTGGGGATTTCAGTAGCAATAAATTCAGTGCATATTGATATTAGCAATATCTCAGAGTGCACCAAGTGCGTCGTTCTTGTTTTAATAAAGTTCTCTATAGAGAAGGCGAAATGCCCTCAGCAGAAAGCTATCAACCTTGTGATCGTAAAGTATTTTAAGATCATGTCAGTGAGTTTATTTCTGCGGCAGAGAATACATTTGTATATGTTGTATTCCAGACATTTAGATTAAATAGACATAGGCTAAAGTTTTCTGGATCTTATGTTTTACTCTTATTTTTTTCAATATACACTCTCAGAAATAAAGGTACGCGAGCTGTCACTGGGGTGGTACCTTTTCAAAAGGTACACATTTGCACTTAAAAGGTCTATATTGGTACCTCAAAAGTATATATTAGTACCAATTGTTTTTAAGAGGAACACTTTTGTACTTTTTAGGTACTAGTATGTACCCTTGAGGTATTAATATGGACCTTTTAGGTACAAATTTGTACCTTTTGAAAAGGTACCACCCCAGTGACAGCTCGCGTACCTTTATTTCTGAGAGTGTACCTTCAGTATTAAAGTTGGGTATTAAGGTTCAGTGTTATTGTGAGTGTGAGTAAGTGTTTTTGTAACATATCAGGACATAACGACATGGGAATGACACAGGCATTACAAGAAGGTGATGAATTATGAGGACATTGCTGATATAACCATTACTCAGAAGGTTTATAAATATTACAGAATGCCACCTCCCCCAACACACACACAGTTTCCAGTGAGGGTTGGGTTTGGGGGTAGGGTTGGGGTAGGGTAATAGAAAATACAGATTGTACAGTATGAAAACGATATAAACCCATGTAATGTCCACACAGTCAGTGGTGGAAAGAATACTGAAAACTCATAGTCAAGTAAGAGGACTATTACTTGCCCAAAAATGCAGTGCAAGTAGAGTAAAAGTATCTGTTGTAAATGTTACTCAAAGTATGAGTAAAAAGTGTCTCTTTTAAAAGTACTCAAGAGTAGTGAGTATTACACTGTAAAAAGTTGTAACATTCTGTAGTGCATTTAATTATTGTTAAAGCCATTTCAGTCAACATACAGTAAACATCCGTCATCTTCTCATCAGTGACATGCAATCTAAACAATCTCTGGGTCATTGCGTGTAAAGATTTTGGACATCTTCTTGGACAACTTTAATGCTTCCAAATGGTTTGCTGCATTTATAAAGTGCCCATGTCTTGGGGTAGTTCAGTATGATGCAATTTAGTTTCTATGTGCGATTTGATTGGACAGGAATCACAGGACAGATTTTTCTACTTCAGCCAATCCCCATAGACAATTAAAAATAGAGTAGTGACTGCAGACTGAAGGGAAATAGTGAAGTAAAAGTACCAATACAACACTAAAAATGTACTCAAAGGATAGTAAAAGTATACATTTTTAAAACTACTTAGTAAATAGCAATTCCTGAAAAAAACAACTCACAGTAATTTGAGTATTTGTAATTTGTTACTTTACACCACTGCCCACAATTCACAAAAAACAAACCTGTGTATTTTTGTTTGTTTGTTTGTTTGTTTGTTTATTTTAAATATGATACATCTGCCTAATCAATACTTTTAAAACCCACACGCAAAAAAATGACATTTGCGGTTTGTTTTATACTTATTTAAAATGAGCTGAAACAACACAATTCTTGATTTTTTTTGTTGTTGTTTTTTTTGTGACAACTTAATTCACTTCAATCCACTTAAATTTGTAACTTACTACAATGCTAACTTAATTCCTTCATGTTGTCCCATCACAAATAGATTGTGAATCACAGCATTTAAATTTTTTTTTACATTTTTACGATTTCAAACATATTTACGATTAATGTCCATTAAAATAGAAATATATGTAAATACAGACACAATAAAGAAAAACAAAAGTACTAGAAGAGCATGCCACCTAACCCGTCTTTAATAATTGAAGACAAACAATAAATAACAGTTACAGTACTAATATCATTGTATTCTTGGAAATTCTTTTGCAGAAATATGATCAAATTGGCCTTTTCTGACAAAATACAACACCCAGTTCAGTGCTGATACCATGTGGACAATTTAAAACACTTGAGGAAGCTTAAAAACATAGATTATGCATAAAAGCTGTAGTATACTTTGGGCTTTTAAATGCATTCAGATGTTTTGTTATTGCTTGGATAACTGAGGCTGTATAGGCTCCGCCCTCTTCTGTAAAAGGGGTGGGGATCAGCAGCTCATTTGCATTTAAAGAGACACAAAGCAACATGTTTTTGCTTCCACCCAAAAGAGCACATTTGAATTGTTTTAAATAAAGCATATAAGGTATTTTTAGCTGAAACTTCACAGACACATTATGGGATCCCTTTAGTTTCTTAATTTAGATAAACCTTTTAAAATTGCTGATTTTTAATGGCTTAAGGTTCCATTGTTATGACTGAAAGGTAGTCAAGTTTTAGTAATTGTCACTCCGATGGGAAATATAATGGTGAAGCTGACATTTACATTCAAAATGAATCATACATGCATCCTGTTTTTCTTCAGTAATCTGATGCTTTTCCATTGGCCTATACTTGTATTTCACTACATATCGACCTGTGGAAATAAAAAGCCTTTTAAACATGGAACAAATTACATGTCACCTTGAAATATGCTGAAAGATCATTTTTGTGCTGTTGGCTATAGTATATTGAAAAAAGTATATATTTAATGTTTTCAAATTTAAACATTATTGTGTTTAAAATATATATTTTTATATATTTTGAAATGTTTTATTTGATTAAAAACAGAATATATAAAAAGAATGTATTCATTTTATTTATTAATTTTAATTAATTTATTTTTTTAATTTTAACCTTTAAACAAGATATGGATTTTTTCATTTATATTAAAATATCTTTATGTATGTTTTAGTATTTAAACATTCTTATATTTAAACATAAATATTATTTTAAATATTTTGAAACGTTCTATGTGATTAAAAACAGAAAATATGTGTTATTTAGTTATAAATTTTAATCATTATTAAATTTATAATTATTATTTATAAACAAATAATTGAAATTTGTATTTAATTTAATTTGAACCGTTAAACAAGATATAGATTTTTTATTTATATAAAAAATATCCTGATTATTATTGGGGGCAGCACAGTGGCTCAGTGGTTAGCACTGTCTCCTCACAGCAAGAAGGTGGCTGGTTCGAGTCCCGGGTGGGTCAGTTGGCATTTCTGTGTGGAGTTTGCATGTTCTCCCCGTGTTGGCGTGGGTTTCCTCCAGGTGCTCCGGTTTCCTCCACAGTCCAAAGACATGCAGTATAGGTGAACTGGATGAACTAAATTGGCCATAATGTATGTGTGTGAATGTGAGAGTGTATGTTTGTTTCCCAGTACTGGGTTGCGGCTGGAAGGGCATCCGCTGCATAAAACGTATGCTGGAATAATTGGCGGTTCATTCCGCTGTGGCAACCCCTGATAAATAAGGGACTAAGCAGACGGAAAATGAATGAATGAATGAATGAATGATTATTATTGTGCATTACTATGTGTTAATTGATATATTGAAAAAAGTGTGTTGAAACGATTTTTCTCTCAGAATTTGCTATTAATTTTCAGAAGTAGTTGCATAGAAATTGCAAGTGACATTTTGTTTTTTTAAATTACAAAAAGCATGCCCATCAATCTGAAATGGGCCACACAAAAAGATATATGAAAAGGCGGCAACTCGGGCTCCAAAAATGTCAAATTTATTTATTTAAAAAGGCTATCCCAATTGTAATACCTCCTTTTCATATATTTTCAAGTGACATTTCTTAGACAATTCTTGTTTTATTTACAACTTTGAATTATTATAATAATTTTTTTTACAACTTAAAACCCTCCAATGCATTCTTTCCACCTGAGCCGAAGTCAATATAGCGTGTAAATTGAAAGTTGTGAGGGAACTTTGGATCCCCAGTTGGATAGAGATTAAATTTCTTTGCAGAATACAAAGCTGACACTGAAATAATGAACTTCTCTCCCACTTTGGCACGTCTCGGTTGATTCGCACTCTGTTAATGGCTTTAGATCAAGCGGGATGGGAAAGGCGGCCTTTCTTTTTGCCGCTGAAGTTTCACTTGAAGTTTTAGGGTCGCAAATAACGAGGGAGCAGGTGCTGGAAATATTCCTGGACAGGCAACAGAGCGAGCCAAGCACCGCCATGCACACACACACGCACACGCACACGCACGCACGCACGCATGCACGCACGCACGCACGCACGCACGCACGCACACACACACACACACACACACATACACACACACACACACACACACACACACACACACTTGTCTCAGCCTGACTCACTGTTACTGTGAAACCTGCTATTTTAGCTCTTGCACACTTTTTTTCTCATTTCTGCTCTGAATCTGACAGAGGAAGTGTAAGCTTTTGAAGTTCTTGTGTGTGCGTTTGAGGCTCTCTGTGTACCCGCGTGTTAGTCGAGTCTCTGTGGACGCTTTTATGATCATAGAAAAGCCTGGAGTCCATTTAATTGCTGGCTAATCCCAGGACCAGTTCCAGTAAAAATGTCGACATGGGATAAACGACCGCAGAATATTCAATAAATATTGTGGACAAACTAAGTACATTACACAGACCCTCCAGGATTTCGTAAATCGTTGATTTGAACACAAAATTAAGAAAATGTCTCAATTTTGTGACGTGCACAATTTTCCTGCAAATTTTGGACAGTTAGGACACTCTTCAAATTCCCGCCATGCCATAAAATGCCATCTGTATAGTTTTACATTCAAAAACATTATGGTACACTGGAAAAAATATCTGTTAATTAACAGCCTCCGTATTTAGTGATTCACAAGTCTTTTCCATTTATTTATGGTCATGAATTGCATTATAGCAGTGTTTCTCAACCACGTTCCTGGAGGACCACCAGCTCTGCACATTTTCCTTATCTCCTTAACCAAAAACACCTGATTCAGATCATCAACTCATTAGCAGAGTCCGAAAGACCTGAAATGGGTGTGAAAGACAAAGGAGACACCCAAGACATGCGCATGTCATGATTTTGCAGAGTACGATGCGATCCTGGATTAACATCTATGTTGATCCTGGAACATCATTTTTGTTTGTAAATGTAATCCATACCTATTGCCTACCCCTAAACCCAACCATAACTGTAAATTATTCCCAAAATAAGAGGAGAATAATAGTTGCATAACAATCAGGTAGAAGTGCATAAACCTAACCGTAAGCCTAAACTTAACATAAACTGTAAACATACATATCGTACCTATAACATAAACTGTA
>CAIGQV010017532.1:1981826-1996840 GCA_903798115.1 Danio jaintianensis
TAACATAAACTGTAAACATACATATCGTACCTATAACATAAACTGTAAACATACATATCGTACCTATAACATAAACTGTAAACATACAAACCTCTAATTCTGATTGGCTGATTGGAATGTTGTTCCAGGATCAACATAGATGTTAATCCAGGAACATGTCCTACTTGGTGAAATCAGGTTGGTGCAAGACATGCAGTGTTGGTGGTCCTCCAGGAATGTGGTTGAGAAACACTGCATTATGGGATGTTGATCTCTGCTCTGCCGACTTTTGATGATGAAAGTTCAACTCTACAATTTAACAAAGTGACTTTTATTGACATTTTAGTCATTTGAAATAATGTAATGTATAATAAATAATATATAGTAAAATAAGTCTGTAGAATAACAGAAAATGTGCTGCCAGTTTATTACAAGGATTTGTACCGTAATGTAAAACACCAACCCAGACAATATAGCACTTTAAACTATTAAAAATGTTAATAAAAGTCGCTTATTCTAACTTTTCAAGGTTAAAAATTGTTGGAAGAAAGATCAAGGTCCCATAATGCAATTCAAAGCCTATAAATAAACATAAAATAAAAATATAAATCACAAAATACTGAAAACTGCAAATTTACGGATATTTTTACTGTGTATTCGGAAATGTGCTTGTCCAGCCGAATCTCACGAGGAAACCTATTTTTTGTTTTGTCAGTTTACTGGCTAATTCGTACGAGTTCAGTCGTATAAAAATGTACGATTTTTAAAAGGAGGCGTGGCACCAAACCCCGCCCCTAAACCCAAACATGATTGAGGGATTAGCAAATCGGACTAAATTGTATGAATGAGATTGTATGAATTCATACGCCACTAAATCAAAAAGTTACGAATTGCAGTGAGATATCGGTGGCTCGTCCGGTGTGCACAGCCTCGAGTTGTCAATACACGCTTCTCGTTTGATGTGTGATCCGCGTCATGTGACGTTATCGCAACACGCATTCCTGTGTGCTAATTGCTAATTCATGTACTATGTCGCATAATGACGTATTCACGGCTGCAAAATCTCACACGAGCCAACGCACTTGGGTTTGTGTAGTTGGGTTTGGTTTGGTTGGGTTTGTTAGAGGACGCGCCATTATGTGTCATTATGCAATGAGACACTCATAATAACTATTCCAGTGGTTCCAAATTCCGGTCCTCGAGCAACGCCTCCCATCTGGCCCCCCAATCCCCCCCATGGACATTTTTGTATGTCTCTCTCACAAGCATTAGTTCATGGATCTCTCTGTTAATGAGCTAATGATGTGTGTTAAATAAGGAAGACACACAAAATGTGTAGGGCGGGGGTCCCGAGGATCGGAATTGGGAACCACTGAACTATTGTAGGCTAGCCTATATAACGTTGAATATAATGCAAGACGGAATCTGATAAAGACAAATATCTGACAGTGACACACTCTCTCTTCTTTTCTGTATGCACCAGACACTTTCTCATCAACACTACATGAAAACATTCGGAACACTTAGGAAAAACATTGTGCAATTCTGAGTGTGCTCCACAGAGGTGAGTGGGCCTGGCAAACCACCTGTAGTTTACACTTGCGTTTCCTTTCCATATGCACCAGACACCTACTTATAAACACCCCATACTTGTTGAGGAACAGAAGGGAATTTGCATTTGTTTTGCTTGCACCACAAAAAGCACATTTACAGCATAATGAATGATTCGTGGTGTATTTTGAACTGAACTTGCATACATGTTCATAGAGAGAAAGCTTGGAGAGCATTCTAATTGCTGGCTAATCCCAGCACCAGCCTATAGAAGAAAGAAGAGGAGAAAATCATTACTGCTGTTGACATGTGATAAACGGCCACTGCACAAACCCCCTCATGCCTCTATAGACGACGACTCAGAGACTTTAAAAAGGAAGAAGAAAAAAGAAAAGGGCCATGACAGGGTTTACCAGACAATTAAGTGTGAGAGTTAGAAAGCAAGCAGCTAAAAATGCAGCACTGAGGTTTAATTGAAAGGGATGAAAAATATGTGAGCGGTTTAGGTCGAGCAAAATGATGATGCAATGAATGTGGACTGCTAGAATGTTCCTTTCTTGCTCTATTTTCTTTTTTTGCAGTCCAAATTGAATGATTCAGGATTCTGATATGTTCCTTTTTTAATGTCTTTTTTTTTGTTGCATTTTTAATCATTTAAATTTAAATTCTCTTGTTCACCGAATTTTATTTTATTAAATTAAATTGATTTATAAATATAATAAAGTAAATTTCCTTTTTTTTTTTTTTTTTTTTTTTTTTTTTTTAAAAATGATTTAAATTTTTCGTTTTTTTGCTCACCTTATTTAATTTAATTTAATAGATTATAAATATAATAAATTAAATATACATTTCCTTTTTGTATTTTTTTGCATTTAAAAAAATTTATAAAGTTTAAATCCTCTTGTTCACCAAATTTTATTTTAGTATATTATATTTTATTAAATTGATTATAAACATAATAAAATAAATATAACAAATTCTTTTGCATTTTAAAAAAAGAATTACAATTTACATTCTGTTGCTCACCTTATTTTATTAAAGTAAATTTATTTTAATTTAGTTTAGTTACATTGATTTATAAATATATTAAAATAATTAAAAAATTAAAATAAATGTATTTAAATTTAAATTCTGCTGTTCACCAAATTTTACTTTATTTTATTTTATTTTTAAATTTTAGTTATTAATGTAATTTAAATTTAAATTCTGTTGTTCACAAAATTTTATTTTATTAAATTAAATTGATTAATAAATATAATAAAATTAATTTCCTTTTTTGTTTGAATTTTTTTGGATTTTTAAAAATTAATTAATTTATGTTCTATTGGCCAACTTATTTAATTAAATTTTAATAGATCATAAATATAAATTTTTGCATTTTTAAAAATTAATTTAAATTTAAATCTAATTTTAATTTATTTTATTATATTATGTTTTATTAAATTGATTATAAATATAATAAAATAAATATAATTTTTTTTTGCATTTTTAAAAAATTATTACAATTTACTTTGTTGCTCACTTTATTTTATTAACTTATATTTATTTTAATTTAGTTTAGTTACATTGATTATAAATATAATAAAATAAATATACATTTTCTTGTTTATAATTTTTTTCAATTTAAAAAAGTTATTTTAATTTAAATTCTGCTCTTCACCAAATTTTACTTTATTTTATTTTTTAATTTTAGTTATTTATTTAATTTAATTTTAATTAAAGGGTTTTAATGCCTACGCTTGACCCTACATATTTTTGAGGAATACATTTTCATATGAACAGTTACTTGAATGCTACTTACACCTTGTCAGTAGCTTCTAGTATACCTGACCACTTAAGACAAATAACTAACACTAAACACATACATTAATGTGAGTTCAGGCCACTGCTAGTTCATTCATTCATTCATTCATTCATTCATTCATTTACCTTCAGCTTAGTCCCTTTATTCATCATGGGTCGCCACAGTAGAATGAACCGCCAACTTTTACAGCATATGTTTTACACAGTGGATGTCCTTCCAGCTGCAACCCAGTACTGGGAAACACCCATACACTCTCACATTCACAGTCATACACTACGGTCACTGTGGTCGTGTCTTTGGACTGTGGGGGAAACCGGAGCACTCGGAGGAAACCCACGGCAACACTGGGAGAACATGTCAACTCCACACAGAAATGCCAACTGACCCAGCCGGGACTCGAACCAGTGACCTTCTTGCTGTGGGGTGACAGTTCTAACCACTGAGCCACCATGCCACTGCTAGATTTCATAGATGTTCTATGAATTCTAATATGATGTTCTATGCTCTAATAAATGCCAGCAATGAAAATCTACACAATGACAGCTAAGTAAAACAAACTACATCACATCATTCATATGTAAATGTAATCATGAATAAAACATAAAACATTCATGCATCAATAAAAAGTTTCTTTGAGTCACATTCATGCTAAAGCATCATGAACAGCATTTTAAAGCAGTCTTTGAACAGGACACACATTCAGCTTGTCTTTCTTTAGTGATGATATTGTCTTATAAAGGCTTTTGGATGAGGTCAGCTCTTGGATTTACATAATGTTTATTGATCCCAGTTTAAAAAGCAGATCTTTTGAGCAAAACGACAATAAATAGCTCATTAGAGAACATTGATTAAATGCTGAAGTGTGTTTACAGCTCTTCTGCATTTTCAGTTTTAAAAGAAAAGTGCTCATAAACAAACTTGTAGTATGGCAGCAATGTAAAGCAATGACAGATTTTTTTTGTGCTGGAATGAGTGCTTGTGTTGCAGCTCCATAAATGCTCACGCTGAAAGGATTTCTTGAATGAAGTGTTCATTCACCTGTGAGGCTCCTTCATGCTCAGTTTCCGCATCCTGTCATTCAGATGTTTTGCTTTCTTTTTTATTATTTCACTGATTTTTATTTATTTATTTATTTTTTCATCTCGATCTTACATATTTGTAAATCCGTACTTTGGTCTAATTTCTAATATAACTATAATATAACTATTGAGTGTTGTAAATATGAAACATTTTATTATTTTTTGGACGTGTTGATAAATTTTTAAAACTACTACTTCTACTTCTAATAAATAATGCACAACGATTTTATTGTAGAATTTTGTTTTTTAGGAGTTAGTGCCTTTGAAAACCTCAAATTGCATATTTAACAAAATTGGTTTTCTTTCTGCTTTTTAACAATTATATCCTGTGAAATATCTAATAAGCATAAGAGATTAAAGTTATTTTATTTTTTTATTTTATTTTATGGATTTTAGTATGTGCATAACCTTGTTTTGCATTTAAAAATACATTTTAATTTTAATTCTGCTGTGTACCACCTTTATTTTATTTTATTACTAGGGTTTTAGTATGTGCGTAGCCTTTTTACCTAGTAGCCTAATTACTTTTTGGATTTAAAAAAAAATAAATTTTCATTTTTAATTGTTATGTATCAGTTTTATTTTATTTTGTTTTTTCTATGATTTTAGTATGTGCGTAGCCTTTTTTTTTGCATTTAACATGCATTTGAATTGAATTTTTTTTTGTCTTTCGTTGTTTTATTAAATTTTATAAATTAAATTACTAGGATTCTAGTATGTACATAGCCTTTTTTGCATTCAAAAATAATTTAAATTTTGTTGTCTACCTTCATTTTATTTTATTACTAGGATTTTAGTATGTACATAGTCTTTTTTGCATTTAAAAAAATCATTTAAATAAAATTTTTGTTGTCTACCACTATTTGTATTTAATTTTATTTTATTACTATGGTTTTAGTATGTGCATAGCCTTTTTTGCATTTGAAAAATAAATGTAAATTTTGTTGTCTACCATTGTTTTATTTTATTTCATTTAATTTTAAATAGTTACTAAGAATTAATGTTTTTGAAAATCTTTGCCCAGCAGTATGAGCAATAACAGTGATGCTCTTAGGCACAACTAATAATTTATTCATAAACACTGTTTGTTTGTTTATTTGCTCATCCAGTCCATTTATAATAGCCATTATTTAGTCACTTTGCCTCTAAGCAGCTTCTGTTCTGTGTCGGAGTTCATGAACGAGCATTTCAGACGAGTGAATGTGAGGATTCTCCTTTCGCCTCTTCTTCTGACCACAGATAACATTTTCACATTCATTAGGAGAGCCAGTGTCAATACATCTGTTTCCACCCCCAGAATTTGCCCTGCTGTATTGATTTATCTTTCTATTTCCATTCAAATGACTGTGGCCCAAAGTGTTTTAAATCTCCTGTGATTCCCCTGAGCAGACAGATTCAACACTGTTCAGCTATCAGTGATTTCACCCGCCCTGCTTTCACTCACACAACACTAGGGATGTCACAACATAACATTTGGCTAACAATGAGTTGTATTAGGAGTAACTGAGATTATGGCTATTTATTGTCTATTTTGAGGCTTTGACGATTAAATGCGTTTTGAGTATTTGGCGATTGATTGTCTGTTTGGGGCTTTGACGAATAATAGTCCCTTTTTTTTGAGTCTTTGGCGATTAATTGTGTTTTGAGTATTTGACAATTGATTGTCTGTTTGGGGTCTTTTGCCGATTAATTGTCGTCTTTGATTAGTCTTTTGGCGATTAATTGCCTGTTTAGGGCTTTGTCAATTCATTTTCTTCGGGTCTTTGGCAGTCTATTGCCTGTTTAAGGCTTTGTCAATTAATTGCCTGTTTAGGGCTTAGACGATTCTTTTTTTGTGTGTCTTTGGCAATCTATAGCCTGCTTAGAGCTCTGCCGATTAATTGCCTTCTTTGAGTCTTTGGCGATTAATTGCCTGTTTAGGGCTTAGACTATTCATTTTCTTTGGGTCTTTGGCAATCTATTGCCTGTTTAGAGCTTTGCCGATTAATTGCCTTCTTTGAGTCTTTGTCAATTAATTGCCTGTTTAGAGCTTTGACGTTTAATAGTCCTCTTTTTTGAGTCTTTGGCGATTAATTGCATTTTGAGTATTTGGCAATTGATTCTCTGGTGCTTTGCCGATTAATTGTCTTCATTGAGTTTTTTTGTGATTAATTGCCTGTTTAGGGCTTTGGCAATTCATTTTCTACAGGTCTTTGGCAATCTACAGTATTGCCTGTTTAAGGCTTTGACGATTAATTGCCTTTGAGTCTTTGACGATTAATTGCATTTTGAGTGTTTTGTCTATTTGAGGCTTTGCAGATTAATTGCCTGTTTGAAGCTTTGACGATTAATAGTCCCCTTTGTTTTGAGTCTTTGGCAATTAATTGCATTTTGAATATTTGGCTATCGGTTGTCTGTTTGGGGCTTTGGCGATTAATTGTCTTCCTTGAGTCTTTTGTGATTAATTGTCTGTTTAGGGCTGTTGGTGATTGTCGTCTTTGAGTCTTTGGCTATTAATAGTCTGTTTAAGGCTTTGGCGATTAATTGTCTTTTTGGGGGGGTCTGCGGTGATTAATAGTTTGTTTGGGCCTTTACTGCTTGATTATCGTCTTTGGTGATTAATTGTTTTGAATCCTTTGTGATTAACTGTCTGTGTTGGGGCTTGCCAATTAATTGTTTTGTTTGAGTCTTTTGTGATGGTCTGTTTAGGGATTTGACGATTAGTTGTCTTTGAGTCTTTGGCGATTAATTTCTTGTTGAGGGCTTTTGGTGATTAATTGTGTTTAAGTTGAATTAACCCCCCAGTTAATTCAAATAAATGCAAGCTTACCAATGAAATGGGCCACATGCTAGATCTAACACCAATGTCTTTTTCTCCTCTCCCACAGTATCCAAGGCAAACTGAATCAGACAGATCCTAGCATGGGACCCAAACCTGGAGGTCCGCCTGGTGCGGGACCTGGCCCTGGAGCCCCAACACAGCCTCAGGGTCCCGGACAGAGTCAAGCTGCACGGAAGAACCTGCAGGTGGATGTGGGCAGCAGCAAAGGCGGGCCAGTCTCACCCGGCAGCAGTGCTCCCACATCCCCCTATTCTTTACCCCAGATCGCGCCCATGCCTAGCAGCAAGCTCTGTCCCGTGTGCAAGACTGCAGATTTGACAGGCACCACAGACGGCCAGCCAAACTGCAATAAATGCACACAGTGCCGCTCCATGGTGTGCAACCAATGCGGATTCAATCCCAACCCTCACCTCACTGAGGTAAGCAGATCACTGTGCTTTGATTCAGAGCTTTATGTTGGTTACTACTGTAGTTTGGTCTGTTTTTTTTAAGAAAATGATACTTGCTGAGTAGAAGCATGATATGGAATCTTTCTTATTGCAATGTACAGTTGAAGTCAGAATTATTAGCCCTCCTTCTTACCTTTTCCCCAATTTCTTTTTAACGGAAAGAAGATTTTTTTTCAACGCATTTCTAATCATAATAGTTTTAATAACTCATTTCTAATAACTGATTTCTTTTATCTTTGCCATGATGACAGTACATAATATTTTACTAGATATTTTTCAAGACACTAGTATTCAGCTTAAAGTGACATTTAAAGGCTTAATTAGGCAATTAGGCAAATCATTGTATATCGTTCTGTAGACAATCAAAAACAATTGTGCTTAAGGGGGCTAATATTGACCTTAAAATGGTTTTTAAAAATTTAAAACGGCTTTTATTCTAGCCAGAAGAAAAATATGATAGGAAATACTGTTAAAAATCACAGGAGGGCTAATAATTTTGACTTCAACTGTATATTTAAATGAAATTAGTTTTTGGAATAAGAGAAAATTTAAGCCGGGACTTGATTTTGTTAGTTTGGAATTGATTTGATGGTTAGATGGTTGTGGTTTGCTATTGGCATTGGTATGTTATTGACAGTTTGTCCCGCTCTTGTGCCAGCAGACACCAGTCAGAGAAGAGATTTATTTTTATCTTTTTTATATTTCTGATATTACAAAATGGCATAAGAGTCTGATATTGCAAAGTGGCATAAGAACGTTTTATTATTAATAAAATGGAGGTTAATGCCGTTCTTCAAAAATATCCCCCCCCAAAAAATACAACCCAGACTTTTGAATACTAGCATGTAAAGGAGTCAGAGATCAGATTAAATTAACAAAAGTCATTTCATATACATCGAAAACATATTAAATACTTTCAAATAACTTTGGTGAAAATGAAGTGTTAAAACATTGGTGAAAATGTCATTGTCGTTTAGATAGCCTAGGTAAAAAGCTTATTTATTTATGCGAAAGCTTCTTGCTATCAAATGTGTAGATAATGATGATGGCAAAGTATTTAAGATTGCAAATTAATTGAATTAATTAGCCTTTATAATTGATGTCATTATCTTTTTATGTCATCAAATTTAATAATAATATTCCTAACACAATTTTTGATGTATTAACCACTGTTACAGTGAATGACGTTAGTGAGTTCATTCATTCATTCATTTTCTTTTCGGCTTAGTCCCTTTATTAATCCGGGGTCGCCACAGCGGAATGAACCGCCAACTTATCCAGCATATGTTTTACGCAGCGGATGCCCTTCCAGCTGCAACCCATCACTGGGAAACATCCACACACACTCATTCACACACATACACTACGGACAATTTAGCCTACCCAATTTACCTATACCGCATGTTTTTGGACTTGTGGGGGAAACCGGAGCACCCGGAGGAAACCCACGCCAACACGGGGAGAACATGCAAACTCCACACAGAAACGCCAACTGACCCAGCCGAGGCTTGAACCAGCGACCTTCTTGCTGTGAGGCGAACGTGCTACCCACTGCGCCACCGAGACGCCCACGTTAGTGAGTGTCTTCTGTAAATTAATGGTGAAAATGCATGATGGTCATTTATTGTTCGCTTGGACAAAAAAATCTGTATTAAATGTATTGTTTTGATGCTTTAAATCCCCTGAGGGAACTATTCCAGTCTGAACGCTCACCATCAGGCAAACGTGTGATATAATAACAGCAAAAAGTGAGAGAACATTGCAGTCCGACTGGTGATTTATTTCAACTTGAGTTAGATTTCTGGAGGAGAGAAAGAGACGTGTTAAACAAAAAGCTCTGGAACAAGCTAATGAATCCTACGCTTGGTCTCGGCCTCCATCTGGCACAAACCCAGGACACACAACCTGGAACTGCTCAGAAGAGAGTCCTCTGGGCCCATGCGAATGTGTGCATGCGTGTAGGAAGCGGCGCAGAGACCGAGCCAATGTTCGGAGCTGTGTGTGTGTGGGAGAGCGAGAGGGCGACGCTGAGCCTGTGAGCCTGAGATTGTTTCAGAGCATTTCAGGATCTTGCGCTCAAAGGTGCAAATGCCTGCTGGTGCTTGAAATCCTGCAAGTGTTGATTAGGAGATGGACAGTAGGGTTGGGTGATATGGACTTAGGCAGAGTTCACGCTGCATGATTTTCAGGATCATCAGATATCCGTTGTTTTCTAGGGTAGTGTTCAGCTGCTGCTGTGTTCATACTGCATAATGGATCTGTGACTGGAGGATACACATATATGACTACAAAACAATTGTCGACGGTTAGCACTGTTGCCTCACAGCAAGAAGGTTGCTGGTTCGAGTCCCGGCTGGACACAGTTGGCATTTCTGTGTGGAGTTTGCATATTCTCCCAGTGTTGGTGTGGGTTTCCTCCGCATGCTCCGGTTTTCACTGTAGCAGTGCGATGTGGCTGTATATCGGCACTGGTGGGAGGCGTGCGGCGTCACTTTAGAACTAGTATTTGAATGATTCTCTAGAGTAATGTCTAAAGTGATGACAAAACAGGTGATTTTGCTGACATTTTAAGATTATAAGGCTGAACTGCATGAAATGCTATCAGTCTACAGAGATTTCCCAGTATTTCTCTGTTGCAATCGGAAGATCACAATATTACTATGGTATTAATGCAGCACTACAACATACAAAAGAGAGAGATCGACTTGGAAAGTCATTTACCTGTTTAATAATGATTTGATCAGCTGTAGTTTGAAATTACGCTGTTTTACTCTTAGGGATTATTATGCAGTCTCTGTCACCATCTTGTGGATGAACATTTGCTCAAAGACAGGCTATTGGCCGCCGACGCGTTGTCATACACAAGGGTGAAGGGTTAAGAGGCTGGACGAGTGCTGTTACTGGCAGAATATCGCACTGCTATCAGCCAATCAGATTCAAGAACCAGACAGAAGTGTTGTGTGTGCGTGTATATATATATATATATATATATATATATATATATATATATATATATATATATATATACATCATATCTCAGTGCATACAAAAAAAATTTAAATAACAAGTAAATAAAGTTACATTTAACATGTATAACAACAAAACCAAACAGGTGAGGTTACCATTCCTGTGACAATATAGTTTACTTAGCAGGGGATGTCTTTATTTTCTTTGTATAGCAATAAATATTTTAAATAATCTTCCATTCAAATGGTCCATGTGCTGAACGCTGATTTACAGCGAAACGGCAAAAAAAAGTTTATGGCAGAGGAAAAGATTGGGGAGCTGTTGGGGAACAAGGAGTGTATGTTGTGCAAAGAGAGAATAGTTGGAGGTCAATAAATAATTTTGCAATGTTCTGCCATGCTCAAACAAATTTTGTTTCAGTTTAATGTTATTGTAAAGCTTATTTATTCTGATATTGTGGTCTATAATTCCTCCCCGAACCCTCCACTGTCCTGTATTCTGCTCTATCATTGGCTGATGAAAATATGTGCCTTAGCCTACATTTTTGCATTATGTAAAGTGCGTCGCACGGGGTAGGTTTTGTTGCAAGTTTCAGACAACAAATCCACTTGATCCACTTTTGCAAATCTGAATGTGTTACTTTGTTACAATTGTGTTTTTTTACAAATTAGGTGCGTTTCCATCAAATTGTTAAAGCAGCTGACTGTAGTTTTGGTAACCTAGTAACCAACAGTAAACAAGGCAAGCATAATGGAGACGGCTGATTGGTCACATGCATGTAATGTTCACTACATCAGGGTTTATTCAGCAAATGCGTTTCCATCTCCCATTATTCACATGAACCGTTTTTTACACAAGTCCAAAATCACCTCAATCAAGAGTAAGAAGCTTGTCTTTAAAGAAAATGTGTGAAATCTAAATTTACAATGTTTATTTTGCTAGCGTACAGGTATTCTTTAGGCACACAATTAATCCCCGCAAGTAAATTCACTGAATAATAATTATTATTTGTTTTTTGGTAATCTTCAAATCAAAATCTGACCATTAGCTTCCACATTTTCTTTCTCTGACGCCACAATATTCTTAACCACGCCCCTTTTACCATTAGTTTGCTACAAGGAAATGATGCGTAAAAAGAAAGCCTCGCCCCCTACTCAATATTCAGTTTCAATTGGAAGCGCATCAACACACTGAAATAAGTCTCAACAACTTCTGGTCAACACTGACTTTAAGGGATTTATTTTCTCTTGAAATTAGGCATTTCCATCACTGGATTCTTATCCAATACTTCAATAAGCGCATTAAGACAGGATGATGGAAACCCAGCTATACACATGCAAAACTGCATTTTTTTGGTCACATTATACAGCCTTTACCAAACCACTTCCAGATTCTATAGGCAGAATCCAGAGTGGAGCTTTTATCGTTATCATGAGACAACTGAGACTAATTCTCATTGTAGGGAGAATTTTACTGGTAAATCGCAAACTGTAAGATATCGTTTATTCGTAGTGAAGAGGGGAACGAGAGGAGGGGACGCTGAAGGCTCATGGTCACAGAAAGAAGATCAGCATACAAGGGGTTCTAAAGTGATTTTCAGGGATCTGCTCTCAGGGGCCTGAGCTCCAACAAAGCCATTAAAAGGCAAAATGCCAAAAAAAAAGGTCCCCAGTCAGTAGCCGAGAGCAATTTCCGAAGGGTTGAGGAACAGTTCAGAGAGAGAATAACAGATTACAGTAAGCTGTGTAACTGTGTTCAGTACAGAAAACTTCTTCATCAGTCCTTTTGAGAGCATTTATGAAAAACTAAAAGCCTCAAAAATGGCTCAGTCAGATATTGTTATATGCTTATCAACACATTGAATATTTGGCAGCTTAACCCATCCTGGTGGTTGGGGTCAATAAGATTTTTCTTTTAATGCTTTATAATAGGGCTGCACGATATTGGAAAAATCTGAAATTGCGATATTTTATTTTTCTGCAATAAATATTGCGATATGAATACAGTTTCACAAGATGGTTTGAATAGCTCTAACAGTATTCAGGTACAGAAACTGAATAATCACAATTCAAAAATTGCTTCTCTCACTTTTTACTTTTTAATATTCTTAGATCAAGTAAAAACAATAGTTTTGTTCTCACCTTCAAAAGAAAGAAGTCAGAATTAGGAGTTTTTCTTTAAAACAAGCAAAATTATCTGCCAATGGGTTAAGCAAAATAATTTTATTTTCGCTTTGAAATGTAGATGTTTGGACTAGGAACAAGACAGTTTATAGATAAATAATTCAATGCAAATAGTCTTTGTTACACCTTCAAACATTATTTTTTGTGCCCAAATGTTTTAAACTGTGGTGAAACGGTGGCTCAGTGGTTAGCACTGTCGCCTCACAGCAAGAAGGTCGCTGGTTCGAGTCCCGGCTGGGCCAGTTGGCATTTCTGTGTGGAGTTTCTCCCCGTGTTGGCGTGGGTTTCCTCCGGGTGCTACGGTTTTCCCCACAGTCCAAAGACGTGCGATAAGTGAATTGAGTAAACTAAATTGGCCATAGTGTATGAGTGCGTGTATGTGAATGTGAGAGTGTAGGGTGTTTCCCAGTACTGGGTTGCAGCTGGAAGGGCATCCGTTGCGTAATTGCCGGAATAGTTGGCGGTTTATTCCACTGTGGCGACCTCTGATAAATAAGGGACTAAGCCGAAGGAAAATGAATGAACAAATAATGTCATAATTAAAGAATGCACATCACTACAACATGAATTATTATATATTAAAAAAATGTTGCTCATAAACTTGCACTCAAGTCTTTATTGACAAGAAAAATGTCATCATTTGGTGGGAACAATGGTAAACACCATTAGTTCATGTGCAGTCAGAGAGCAAATGTCATCATTTGGTGCTGTGTTTGACATCAGTGGCACAATATTTGATTTCGAGAGCAACAGCGAAATAATGACTTTTCAGTCTGTCACACAAAACGGATATCTTTATGATAGTTATGATATGATTTACATTTATTGAGCTATTATCTTGATGGAGCCTGATAAAAAGAAGTAAAGACCAATAGAGAGGGTGATTGAAAAGAGACAGAATTTTATATTTTATGTGAACTGTCCTTTTGTTGTTAAAAAAGGAAAAACAGACAAGCATTTATTTTTGGAATACCAGTAAATTGTTTCTACTACCTGGCAGATTTCCCTAAAATAGGTGTCTTGAAATCGCACAATTGTTTCCATGACAGCTCTCGACTCTATATACAGCAATAGTAATAATAATAATGATGTGAGTGTGTGCATTAGCTAATCAGAAAAAGAGGTTTATTTTGATCATTTTGCTCTTTTTTTTATTAATTAATTTATGTTTTGGAAGGAGTGTGTGGTTGAAGGGATGGTTTTATTTCAGAATATCAGAATAAAGGAGTTGCTCAGTATAGCATTGTATTAAAACGACACTGTCAGCGCAAAGGCTTTGATATTTATAATGATATTATAAATGATTAATGGTATTTATTATAACAAATATTTAATAAACTTGTATTTTAAAAATTAAAAAAATACATATAAACTTTTTTTCCCCCTGAAATTAACAAATCATGAAACTTTTTTTTAACTTCGAAGACACAACGCATATATGTTGAGTAAAACGATAACATCTGTAACCATAAACTATGTATAAATGCAAATCTCATAGCTTAGTTACACTGTAGTTGTTAGTTACAGCTATAATTATTAGTAGTAACTGTAGTTATTAGTTACAGCTGTAATTATTTTCCATTAATACATATCTGTGTGTGTATGTGTGGGAAAAATCAGCAGAACCATTTGCTTCTCCTTTGAAGCATTCACTTATATTTACATTTATAATTACATTTAAATATAATTGCATTTAAATTTAAAGTTATAATTTTATTGAGGGAAAATGATGTTGCAATAATTATCATTATTGATTTATTGCCCAGCCCTATGAATGCCAAACACACCAAGACTAAATATATATCATTCTCTGTTTTGGTCCAAACAAGCCCAATTGTGAACCCTTGCTTAGTTCAAAAAGTTTGAGTCGCAAAGGTTTTTGAAAAGTTTTGGATGTAGCCTTTTTTATGTTCACAAATACGGTATTTTTATAGCCCAGGCTCATTAGAAATTGTGCCTCAGCCTACATTTTGGCAAAACATAAAATACGTTGCTTCGGTGTACTTTTCATTGCATGTTTCTGATGACAAATCCACTAGAGGGCACTGTCTACATTTTTGCGAATCTGAAATGCAATACTTACGGTATGATTGGTTGTACGTTTCAGATGACAAATCCACTAGAGGGTGCTGTTTACATTTTTGAGAATTTGAAATATGTTACTTGGGGTATATTTTGTTG
>CAIGQV010017532.1:2026893-2061362 GCA_903798115.1 Danio jaintianensis
TGTGTGTGTGTGTGTGTGTGTGTGTGTGTGTGTGTGTGTGTGTGTGTCTGTCTGTCTGTCTGTCTGTCTGTCTGTCTGTCTGTCACTCTCACACACACACATTCACCTTGACCAGTGAGAGGTGTCTTTCTGACAGCCAATGAGATTATTTCAGAAAATTCCTTTTACACTGCCTTACTTGGGTGGGTTTGTGTTGACAAAAAGTGAAAAGATGCTAGTTTGTGGCACCACCATCGCTGATCCAAAATCATGTTCAGCAAAACAATTGGCTGAACATAAAATGCTGAATCGAATACTGTTGAAATAAGTCATGTTTGCGAATAAAACACCATTTCCGTGACCAAAACAACTTTTCAGATGTAGTGTATGTGGTCGGTCTGCTGGTTTGTCTATTAATGCCATCCCATCACAACCATTTTGGTTATCAAATGATCTCTTAAACCAAAATTGATGTACATACTGGAATTCTTTTCAGAAAATGTGTTTCCATCATAGTTTATTTGGATTTTTTCTTATCGGATAAAAAGTTTCTCTTACTCGGTTGTGTGCATACGTTTTTTTTTAATGTGCATTTTCAAAATTCATGCACATCTTTGCATTTTCATTAAGCATTTTTATGTGATATTCCAAAATACCAATAAAAATAGATGGATGCAAATATGTCTGAATGTCTGGTTGCCAAATGCCATCTAAACACAAATAATGCAAGCTTATTCTTAAACAAATTTAATTCTTTCTTTCAGCCTGAGGCATCAACATACTTCAGTATTGATTGTTTAATTTATTGTTCTTTTGTTTATTATTATTACTCCACCTCTGGCACAGATTTTGCATTAATTTTCTACTGTTTCATTGACAAGAAGTCATGGCCCTCTAATCTTGGCACTAGAAGACAGTTTAGCACTTATTTGTCCTTGTCCTCCCTCAGCTGTAAACTGAAACCCTCCCAGAGTAACCAGTGTCATATCGTGTCAGTTGAGCTGTCAGATGTTCAGGTTTTGTATGATTTGATTTGTCGGTCAGTTATATTAAATCCGGCTTGTCAGTTTTCATGTCTCAACATGTCAGTTCCAAATAGCACAACAGCGCATAGATGCTGGACAGGCTAATATACTTGACATCAAACCCCTCGTATATGCTTATAATCCATTCATGAAGTCAATTGTTCTGACCGAATGTCACTTGTGCCTTTTGATCCTATTAGTGAATCCTATTCATCTCCGGCTGCTTGTCAAATCTCTGTCATGGATTATGAAGTGATAACGCTATCTGTGTCAGTTAGGTAGTTAGCGGTGCTGATGTTGTCTTGTTGCTGTTACCGTGGTCAAATAAACTATTACTTATGCTACTGTTTCTGTATGAATTATTAGGATTATATATACAGTAACTGTTAAGTAGTTGTGGTCTGAGAAACATAATAGCTGAATATGGTAACCCATACTCATAGTGTGTGCTCAGTGCTCTGCATTTTTAGTGCACACACAAAGCAGTGAGTAGTAAACAAACACACAGGGCATGTAAACTACCTTAACAGTGTAATACCTAGGTCATACCTATGTCACTATAAAATGTTGTGCATGTCCTTGTAAACCACATAAACCAGACCACACACACTGAACACAGAACAATTAATGGTTAGGTTCCTTGCTCAAGGGCATGTCAATTGTGGGTACTGAATTTGAAAGAAAACACTTCCCCCACTCTTAGTACAACTCTTGGTACTGGGAATCGAACCTGTAGCCTTTGGGCTACAACTCCAACTCGTTATAATACAACTGTATTTACATCTATGATATGGTCTATAGTCCAGGAGTATCCAACCTTGCACAGAGAGATTCACCTTTCTGTAAAGTTCAACTCTAATTAAACATGCCTGAACCAGTTAACTAAGGTCTTCAGGGTTACTCGAACTTCCAGGCAGATTTATTGGATTAGTTTGAAGCTAAAATCTGAAAGGTGACCCTACAAGGAGCCTGAGTCGGCTAAATAAGGTCTTCAGGGTTACTCAAAACTTCCAGGAAGATTTATTGGAGTAGAATGTTGCTAAACTCTGAACAGTGTAACCCCCAATCGGACAGCTGTTTACTTACGCTGGGTTCACACTAAAAGTGAAATTGGAAAAAGGACGTGGAATTAGACTCAATTGCATCTTCTGTGCAGGTCAAATAATTCATGCAATGAATTGGGGTTTGGTTTGATTTCAATATAAAGTCCTAGATAGCTACCTTTATTCCAGACCTAATTTAAAACTCACTTGCTCACTCACAAACCAAACTCACTTGGTTTGTTGAGGTCTTTTTGATTAGGTCATCACCATCCTGCAGAGGTGATGACCTAATCTCCAACTCTAACCAAACACACCTCAACCAACCAATCAGGGTCTTAGAGTTACAGCCTGCTATTAATGTGTGTTTTCAGTGATCTGATAACAATTGGTAATCTGAGAAGCATAATGATCACTTGTTAATATAGTAGTTTGTCTTCTGTTGCACTTTAAATCAATTTGACATTAACATTTCCATTTGGAAAACAAAAATCAAAACACTTATTAAAATGCATCTTAATACCAGGTGTAAATTAGGCCTTAGAAAAATAATAGCACACCTCAGCTCTCTAATAAAGGTCAACACCAAAGACGAATACTTGATGTTAAGGTTTTTTCAGCAACTGCTTCTATTGCAAGCAATTAGCTGCTGTTTCTTGTTTTCTAGTCCATTTTCTTTTTTTTCCATCCATGTCCTCTGGATCTTATTTACATTGACATTCTTCATTATGTGAAATTAATGAGCAGTCTTCTGATCTAATTACAAAGTCAGTTAATGGTTCATTGTCTTCCCCAGGTGCAGGAGTGGTTGTGTCTGAACTGTCAGATGCAGAGGGCGTTGGGGATGGATATGGAGACTCCACGGTCAAAAAGCCAGCAGCAGATCCACTCACCGTCCCAGCCCAGCAAACCTTCACCTCAGCCTGTGTCCCAGCCCACACCTCAACCCCAACCTCAACCTCAACCTCAACCTCAACCTCAACCTCAACCTCAACCCCAACCCCAACCTCAACCCCAACCTCAACCTCAACCCCAACCTCAGCATCCCCCAGAAGCTAAGAAGCAGACTGTCCCTCAAGCTGCCCCTCAAAGCAAACCCCCTGCCCCAGGTGCCGTTCCTCTTCCAGGCATGGCCAAAGCCCCATCCCAGCCTGACCTCTCCCGCTCGGGCCCTGGATTCCTGCCTCAAGTCCCACGACAGGACCAGACTCGCAGCGCTGGAAGTTCCCCATCCCGTCAACCACCTCCCCCAGAACAGCCCTTTGGAAAACTCTTTGGTTTTGGGGCTTCACTCTTGAACCAGGCCAGTAATTTGATGTCAGTGGATCCGGTGCAAACTGCACCACCAGCCCAACCACCATCCTCCCCGAAGCCCCCGCAGAAGCAGCCAGGACCCCCTGGTCCTGGTCCAGGTCCTGCAGCGGGTGCCAAACCCGCAGCCCAACCAGGTCCACCTCGACAGGACATTTCTGCAAAGCCCAAAGTGTGCTGTCCACTGTGTAAGACTGAGCTAAACGTAGGAGATCCAGCCAAGACACCAAACTACAACCTCTGCACCCAGTGCCACACTCAAGTCTGCAATATGTGCGGCTTCAACCCCACACCTCACCTGACTCAGGTAAGACCAGCCTTTTTTAAACTCTGGGAACTAATTTGTGTCAGCTGTGGCTGTCAAGGCTTGAGTGGCAGAAGCTTAAATCTTATTTTTGACTTTGACAGGTTTTCCAGAATTGCTCTTTTTATCTGCGATTGACTGCCTGATGGTATTATTTAAAGGGATAGTTCACCCAAAATTTAAAAGTTTTAAACCTTAATGAGTTTCTTTCTTATTTTGAACACAAAAGAAGATATTTTAAAGAATGCTGGTTGTTGGCACCCATCAACTTCCAGAGTAGGAAATAAAAAGCTATGAAAGTCAATGGGTGCCAGCTATGAGCATTTTTCAAAATATCTTCTTTTGTGTTCAACAGAAGCGAGAAACTCAAGTGAGTTTTGAACAAGTGAAGGAAGAGTAAATGATGACAGAATTAAAAAATTTTGGGTGAACTATACCTTTAAGCCCACCGCTACATACTCCTACTATGGCTAATCAAGCAAACCATTCACCGAGGTTAAGGTGTAGGAACCTTGCCATGATGAAGACTTCTGGGAAAGTGTGTGCAGTATGTCAGCTTTGTGGTGTTGTTATTGGGGTCAGATTTGTCTTTAGTTCCTGCTGCTATACAAGGTTTTTCTTTTTTGAGATACATTGATTTACAGATCTTGTGTGGCCGAGGGTTGGAGGGCAAGAAAATGATACGGAGGTGTATTATGATACAGTTCTCAGCTACCAGAAATCATTGATTGCATGAAATGATATTGTACATAATATCATATTAAACTAAATCACTTGAAGGGATATCTCATCCAAAAAATTTTTTATTCTGTCTTCATTTACTCTCCCTTTACTTGTTCAAAACCTATTTGAGTTTCTTTCATCTGTTGAACACAAAATAAGATATTGTGAAGAATGCTGGTAGCTGAAGCCTATTGACTTACATAGTATTTTTCCCTGCAAGACGTGTTTGGCGCGATGTGTTGCTATTTTCAGACCAGCGCAATAGTAATTTTCCCTCTTTGCACCCTGTTGTTTAAATAGCGAATCCATTTGCGCCGCTTTGTGGACTCATGGGTGTGTCGGTCTAGAAAAGAGGTGTGTTAAGGTGCATTGTTGGCGTGTTGCTATTTTGAGGAACTAAAATAGACTGCAATAGACCAACTGAAAGCTGCTCTAAAGTCCAGCACAGAGCGCGTTAGTTGTGCGCCTTAAATGCTTACACATTGCTTAAAACACACAGGATGTACAGCAATACGCAAATATCTTTGGAAATAAAAAAGAATTAAAGGATTAAAATATTACTAAAATTATTACTTTCTACATAAACATAAAAACCACTACCTTCATGGCATCTTTATCTCGAGGGGCTTTTTTAGTTTATTCATGACATTTTGCAGTTATATAATGTTGTTATTATTATTAGCAGTATTATTTATTATATGCATATTTATATTTGTTTTATTAAAAACAAGCTTAGATTTGTCCACCTGTCAGGTTTTGGACCATATGGAGCATAGGACGTGTGTTTGGATATAACTCTTCGCACACTTCGTTATTATTGTTCTTCAGCACACTTCGTTATTATTGTTCATTTATTAGTTTGCTGGAAATTAAAACTGAATTTAGAAATAGTTTTGAAAAAAAAACTTTGCGTTTAACAAACAAAAATAATTATGTAGGCTAATGGATGTCTGTGCGTACAACACCGTATCCTTATCCATGAAAGAGAAAGTAAAGGCCGATTGGAGGAGGCTCATTCTTTATTCTTGCGCTGCAGATGGTCTGTTTAACTGTTTTCTCACTGGTGAAGCGTTCAGTTTTCCCACTTACAAAGTCCTTAAAATAGCAAATGTGGATTCAGACACGCCCTTAATGCTTTTGCGCCATGCGCTTTAGACTTTGCGCCTAGATCGTTAAAATAGAGCCCTATGTATGTCAATGGGTGCCAGCAACCAGCATTCTTCACAATATCATCTTTTGTGTTCAGCAGAAGAAAGAAACTCATAAAGGTTTAAAACCATGTGAGGGAGAGTAAATAATGAGGCAATTTTCATTATGAGGTGAACTGTCCCTTTAAATGGGTAGATAATCTGTAAAAAATTTTTGCTGATGTACTGTAGTTGTAGCTATATATAATGTTTTATAAAGATTTTTCAGATATAGTAGATTGCAAGAGATACAGTAAGTCTGGCTTAATTAACGATTTCCTAGGATTTCATCAAGGTCACTAAGGCTATTCAAGTGTATACTGAAATATGGCACTGCCTGTTTTGCATATTTTAGTTAATGAGAACATCTCACAAGGTGTTGGGTCACTTCTGAACAGTCTCTTCATAGTAGAGTGATCTTCAGAAAAGTGAGCTCTAGGGCCACTTTTAGAATATATTTGAAATGTAGCCAGATATATAAATATTTCCTGACCTTTAAGCTGCCAAAGAACTCTTGTAGTGAGTCGATAAACAAAGATGTTTGCTTTTGTATTTGCTCACACTTTATTTTTAATAACAAACCATTAACTAAGACTTTTAGCTCAATAAACTGTCTGCTTAGTAATAGTTGTTAGGTTTTAGGTAGGATTAGGGGGATGCACAAGATATAAATGCATGTATGAATTATGTTGTCATTAATTTTAATTTAATAAATTGTTTATACATGCACTTTTTAACTTTAAGTGTTAATATATATATTTTTAAATAAAACTAAAAAGTAATCTTTGACTCTAATTAAAACAGTTAAATTTCTATTATGTATGCGTTGAGATTTATAGGCATTTTAAGCAGTTTTGAATCAAGTAATAAATTGACTGATTCAGTTAATTCAGTTACTTTTTAGACATAAAAATTAAGCACACTAAAAATAGCCATAAATTAGCAGTTTTGGTAACACTTTAGATTAGGTCACAATGCATCCTATTAACTGGCTTATTACCTGCCTAAAGATATTAACTGTTCGTTAGTAGTTATAAAGTATGATCTTATTCTGCATCCCTGATCCTACCCAAAACCTAAACCCAACTACTACCTTACTAACTATTAATAAACAGCTAATTAGTAGTTTATTAAGCTAGTAGTGTCAGTTAATGGTTTGTTAATACTGTGAATTGTGACCTAAACTAAAGTGTTACCGCAGTTCTCTGTAATTTGTCATTTTTTCCCTGTTTATTTATGCTTTTGAATCGCATTATGAGACCTTGATCTTTCTTCTGACAACTTTTAATCTTAGAAAGTTGGAAGAAGTGACGTTCATGAATATTTTGAATAGTTTAAAGTGATATATTGTCTGGGTTGGTGTTGTATATTACGCAAAAAAAAACATTAGCTTAATAAGCTGCCAGTACATTTTCAGTTATTTAGCAAATTTTTTTTCTCTCTATATTATTTCTTAAACATTATATTATTTTTAAACTACTAAAATGTCAATCACTTTGTTAAACTGTAGAGTTGAATTTTCAACATCAAAAGTCAACAGAGCAGAGATCAACGTCCCAGAATGCAATTCACAACCATAAATAAATGGAAAGCACAAAATATTTTTTTACAGTGTAATTAAAATACAAATTTAATAATGTAATTAGTAATTAAATAGTTTTTTGAAGTAACTTACCCAACACTGTCTGAAAACCTTTTTTCTTAGGAAAAGAAGAGACCTTACATTTTTTCCTATGCTTTTAGTCTGAAGAGCCACATTATTGGAAGTGTTTCTGGAGTAGTCTTTCACAGTTGTATCACCTGTCCTGACATCTTTGAAGTGGTTCGCTATATTGTCGCGCTAAAAGCCATCAAATGGCTCGCTGCCCTTCAGGTCAACAGACCACGAGCATACAGACGGTTTCATTTCCTTCCAATAAAGTAATGATCCTCATGCAAATTATTCTCATTGATCGCTTTTAGGCTGCTTAATTCAGAGGCCAGCAAAGTTGACCCCTGCCCTGTTAGCTAGTCTAGAAAGTTCTGTCGTGACTGAAAAGAAAAGCTGTGAGTTTTTTTCCAGCAGATCAGCATGAGGATAAAATGCAAATCAGGCCTGATTGAATGATGGCAGTAATAACAAGATTTCAGGGAAGTGTTGCATTGTTTTATGAGCTCACTCGGTCTACATAGACACAGCTGTCAGGCAGAGAATCACCGCTGCGGGGAAATATTAAGAGAATATCCTCATGGTTTTTAAAGAGTATATAAGGCCGCACAATATACACACCATGTCTCAAAAAAATCCAAGCAAAATTAATTCTGTCAGAATTTCATCAAAATATCTCCAACTTTAATTATATTTTGTAATTAGATGGCAAATAGATTAAATGATATGTATACGTTTCCCACCTCAGCTGATTTATATCACCGCATTACCTTGTTAAACAATGATAACCCAAATATTGCCAGAACACTTCTATTTTATTACTTGCAAACTAAATTAGCATGCACAGAAATAAAGCAACGTTTACATATCGAAGTCATTAATTGCCAGACTCCCGTGCAATCTGTCAGACAGTGCGATGGGTGCGTGATGCGTCTTCTTGGCTCAGTGCCATGTCTTCGACAGTGGTGATATTTTCAACAGTACGGGCAGTGTGTGGACGACCACTCCCCGCCACATGACATACTGATCCAGTGCGATCAGTTTTCGCCAAATAAGTAATCCAATCCACCTTTTGTCCAGTTTTTAGTCAGAAATTCACAAAGAAAACATGAAGCGCTGTAGCCTTTCAGTTCTTGTAAACCTTTGATCAAACTCTTATCTTCCTTTGAAAACACCATTTCTGTTTAAGCCTTACGCAGCTAAAAATAAATACGTCATCATTACATCATCATTACGTTATTGCCAAGGAAAGTAAATAAAAGGATTATTCTAAAGCACAGATTGCGCTGTTATTCCTGTACGAAATTTAGTCATTCTTATTCCTGTAGTATGATAAGCAGTCTTATTTTTGTATGATATATTGTTGCTTGTTTTTTTTTGGAGACAGTGTAGTTTCAGCTATATATTAGTTTCTCCAGTAGTCCCATCGCAGGATCTGCAATGTCGAGTTCACTGCAAAAAATTACTTTTCAAGAAAAAACTTTTCTTACATCTTGTTTCTAGTACAAATATCAAAAAATTGTTTAATCAAGAAGAATTTTCTAGACAAGTAAAAAATGTGGTCTTGTTTTAAGAAATAATGTCAAAAATAGAGTTTTTCCTTAAAACAAGCAGAATAATCTGCCAATGGGGAAAGCAAAATAATCTTGTTTTTCCTTTTGACATAAGAACATTTAGCTTACCCCTTTGGCTGATTTTTTTGGCATGTTTTCTCTTTGATTTAAGTTTTCCCACTTTATTTTTGTGTGCCCCAAATCACTTAATTTTACTACATTTTTCAGCCTTGGAAAAACCTGCCTCTCAAATACCTTATGAATGTTTCAATATTTGTAGTAGGAAATTAGATCAATCAATCAATCAATCAATCAAACAATCAATAAAAAAAATAAAAAAAAGCTAAAAAAAATGTAATAAAAAAAAAAAAGTAAAAAAAAAGAGATAAAAATAATAATAATAATAATAATAATAATAATAATAATAATAATAATAAATAAATAATAAAAAATATAAATAAGATATAAATAAATAAATAAAACTATATAAATTTTTTTTTTTTAATTAATATAAATAAATAATAAAAAATAATTATAAAAATAAGTACAAATAAATAAATAAATAAAACTATATATAAAAATAAATAATAAATAAATAAAGATAAATAAATAAAATGTAAGAAGTAATTTAAGTAAATTAGTTAATTAAGTTAAATAAAGTTAATTAAATATAAAAGACAGTTGTTTGAGTAAAATAATCATGTCTTCCCTTTTAGGTTTTGTCTTGTTTTAAACCAAGACTTGCTTAATTTTACCTTTTTTTTTTCTTTCTTTTGATGTTTTCAAAAAGCATGATAATGTAAATTTGCTTTTTAAATTAGTGTCTTGGTCTATGAATGTTTGAATATTTGTACAGAAAATAAGGTTAAAATATATTTTTATTGTATTTTTTCAAATTTAGTCCAAACTCACTTAATTTTACAACAATTTTCAGCCTTGGAAGGACTTGCGCCTCAAATGATTTATGAATGTTTTGATATTTACTGACAAACAGAACCAAAACACACATTTTTCTACAGTACAGCTAACCACCTGTGGCTTGTTTAAGGTTTTGTTTTTCAGCATGGAATCTAGACTGATGTTCTGACATGTATAAAGTGAATAGCTCTAGTCTCTAATGCAGTGAGCTGCCTACGCACACCGCATTTTCAGCCATAGATCTATTCTGATGCCAAACAGTGGGCACACTGCAAAAAATCATTGTGTTAATCAATACTTTCGTCTAGTTCTTCAGAAAAAAACATCTAAACACCTTTAAAACAAGATCAATCGACTTGAAAAGCTAAATTGCATTAGATAGGGTTTGTTTTTTGATTGAGAAAAGAACAAAAGTACTGATTCAGACCGTATTTTTACATAAATGTATCCATTGTTTGCTTACGTTGATATTTGAAACAGGCAGTCATTAACTCCGCCTTCTTAATGACATCATGCATATCATTAATAAAGGTAATTAGTCATGTTTATAATGGAAAAAAATGTGTAATCTGAATGTGCCATACAGCATATGAACGAGAGACCACTTGAAAGTTCTTTGGATTTATGTGTTTGAGTAAAAGGTCATTTTTATTTTATTCTGTAGACTGCTGATGGCCTTTCTTCCAAATGTCTCAAAAAAAAAAAGTCATTTAGAGCCTTTTTTTTTTTGCATAAAATAGTGTTCCACATTTTCAGATGTTCATATTCATTTTTAGACAACACAATACCAATGTTTTTTTTATCTTTAGAAGAGTTAGGAAATCAATATTTGGTGAAATTACCATTGCTTTAAAAAAATTTTTTGACTAGTTCTCATTAGTGTTGTTTAACGATTAATCATGATTAATCGCATAGGAAATAAAATTTGTATTTAGATAATATCTGGGCTTGTACTATGTATATTTGTTATGTGTATATAAATGCACACATATACATGTGTATATACTTAAAAACTATTTACATATAAACATTTATATATAATTATACCTTTTTAACATCTTAATATGTAAAGTCGCCTCACAACTAGAAGGTCACTGGTTCGAGTTCCGGCTGGGTCAGTTGGCATTTCTGTGTGGAGTTTGCATGTTCTCCCTGTATTGGCGTGGGTTTCCTCCGGGTGCTCCGGTTTCCCCCACAAGTCCAAAAATATGCGCTATAGGTGAATTGAATAAGCTAAATTGGCTGTAGTGTATGTGTGTGAATGAGTGTGTATGGGGGTTTCCCAGTACTGGGTTGCAGCTGTAAGAGCATCCGCTGTGTAAAACATATGCTGGATTAGTTGGCGGTTCATTCCACTGTGGCGACCCCTGATGAATAAAGGGACTAAGCCGAAGGAAAATGAATGAATATTCACATTTCATAATATATATATAAAATATACTTTCAAGCCCTATACATATATATATATATATATATATATATATATATATATATATATATATATTCATACCGCAGAGTGGTGTTTGTATGTGTGATTAGTCACGAACCTCACAAACTAACCATTCAACAACTAGTTCTCATTTTTTGTGAGAATTACATAGAAATTCAATTCATCTTTATTTCTATAGCGCTTTTACAATATAGATTGTGTCAAAGCTGCTTAACATAGAAGTAAATTGAAATTGAAACTGTGTCAGTCCAGTTTTCAGAGTTTAAGTTCAGTTTAGTTCAGTTCAGTGTGGTTTAATTTTCACTGCTGAAAGTCCAAACACTGAAGAGCAAATCCATCGAAGCGCAGTGTATTACCGAAGAAATGCTATCAGAGGGGGCTGCACGGTGGCGCAGTGGGTAGCACGATCACCTCACAGCAAGAAGGTCACTGGTTCAAGCCTCACCTGGGTCAGTTGGCGTTTCTGCGTGGAGTTTGTATGTTCTCCCCATGTTTCCCAGTGATGGAAGCAGCAAACATATGCTGGATAGGTTGGCGGTTCATTCCACTGTGGCAACCCCAGATTAATAAAGGGACTAAGCCGAAAAGAAAATGAATGAATGTTATCAGAATAGATAACAGAATAAAACAAATATTCACATTTTACAACAAAATAAAAAACATGGCCGATAAATCAAGTAAATGTTCAAATACAAGAGAAACTGTCTCTTACTTTTTCCATATCTGTAGAAGAATTGCTCAGATTAATTGAAAATGGACTGTTGCATCTAATATTAATGCATCTAATGTATTTGAGATCTTTTTATAGGATGAATGATGCCTGTGTTGAGTGTTTGTGTTAAACAAAAAGCAATGCCTGAAACTTTCCAAGCATGTGATGAGGCATCCAGAGGCTCCTCACACAACCCTCGTCATATTTGCCACATATTTATTTATATCAGCCAACGAAAAACTAGGTCTGAATAATATAGGATTGGAACAGCGTGTGGCCTAGATGGCAAAAACACAATTAGTGTGACAGACACCCTTACTGCAACCACAACACAACAAATATACCCTAAATAAGACACTAACTTAGTTTGAAGAGTGATAATCAGATGTTTAAATGTCCTAAGGAATATCAGATAGACTTTTATCATCCTTGCAGTGATTCGGTTTTGTGTTGCGCCACTAAAAAGGCATTTTTACGTGGATAGATGCTTATTTATATCCGAGATGATGCGTCAGCTTGCTGAATTAAATATGTAACATGAGCTCATGCTGTTTAAATCTTTTATTATTGCATGTTGCACACTTTCACATAACTTGGGAAAAGAAAATAGTAGGCTGTGTACACTTTGCAGTATGCTAGGATTGAAACAAAGCCAGGAAACTTTCATGTATGCAATAAATGAGTCGTCATATTCAGAATAGGGGAAAAATTGACAATTAATGGCTTTTGGGGAACAAAATCGACCACATTTTAAAGAATTTTTAATTCCCAAATTTTCAGAAGACTGATCACTGATTATTATTTATTATAATCAGTCAATCATGTTTAGATAGAAACATATATTAATATATTAGGGATTCAAAAAGTATATAGTATATATTTTAGTATATAGTAATATAGTAATATATTAAGTATATATAGTTATGTTATAGGATTTATGTTTTTGAGTAAAATGTAACTTTTATTTTATTCTGTACTAATGATGGCATTTCTTCCAAATTTGAAATAAAAATGCTGCCATTCCAAGCATTTAAAAAAAAAAAAAATAAGCATAAAATAATGTGACATGTTTTCCAACACAGGCTCATTGTCAATACGTAGCCCCGTATACATTTCTGGAGAGCGCAAATTATGTAGCCAGAGCTACGTATGGCTGCATTTGGTCTTTAAAACGAACGATACAGGGCGGTATGACACCGTCGACAGCTTCTGTTTTTTTTCGCACTTACCAGCTGACAGTTTACCGCTCTGTGGACGGCTTTTTCCGCTGTTACCAGTTTGCCCAATGGCTCGCCGCATACGTCGGCAGACTTGAAACGCAGAGGGGCAATGACAGCATTTGGGTCCGGCAAAGAACGGTTCCAGAAAGCAGTAAAACAAAAACAAAAGGCAAAAAATTAAATAAACAAGTAAATAACAGGGTGAGAACGTGGTAAGATATGAAAACGTGGTAAAAATTAGGCTTTTCAGGTTGCGAGGGCTTTTCATTTTCTGGATTTCTTTTGAAAACAGCCGGTCGGTTGGGTTTAGGGAAGGGGGTGAGTGGCTCAGTCGGTGCTTTTGAAAACACTATCGGTTGGTTTTAGGGAAGGGGGTGGGTGGAGGTATCAGTCGACAGCGGCCTCTGGTGGATTTACGTGAGAACAGCAGGCGCGAATGGCACTTCCAAGAGAAATTTGAGATCTGAAAAAGCTTACACAGCGGCCTCTGGTGGATTCGTGAAACTGCAAAAAAAAAAAAAAAAACCTCCTGGGACGTATCAGTAATGAGCCTGGGTTGATTTTTTCCAATTTTCAAATCTATTTTGAAAGTATTTGATAAACCCTGATTTTTCAGTCACAACCAATGAGAACATTTGTCATTTTGACTAGGTTTGACTATTCATCTTGACTAAACATTTACAAAATAAAAGTTTGTATTTACATAATATATAAGTGTGTACTATGTATATTATGTATATAAATGTCAAACATAGCTATTTACATAATAATATATATAATTATACATATTTTATATATAAATAAACATTTCTATACATGCATATTAGTGCTGTGAAATGATTCATCAGGATTATTATATATTCATATTTATATAATTTGTATTATCTATAAATATGTATATAAAAAAATATGTTATATGAACTTTTATTTTGGATCTGATTAGTCACAATTAATCATTTGACAGTGCATGATTAATTGTGTGACAGTGCAACGTATAATGCATATACGTATTCATGCATGCATATATATATGGTTGTGTGTATTTATACATACATAATAAATAAAACAGTAAGCACAAAATTATGTTAAAATGACTCTCCAGATCAGATGAATATAGTTAATCTTCCTTTATCCATGGATAAAAGTGGCTGATTTCATTTGCGCTGCGGTGGTTTTTCATTCAGATTGAGTTTACAGTTTCTCAGGCCTCTCACAGCAAAACAGCTGCATTGGGGAAAAGGTGGTGTGTATTTTTAAATCACAGACCTAGATATTCATAATGCATAATTTATCCTCACTCTGTAGACCCATATTAATTTGGCTGAGATGCTGTTTTAAGATGTGTGACTGTGCACGTGTGTGTGAGTGTGTGTGTTTGTTTGGATGTGTTTTCATGTGGAGATGAGAGAAAGACTTGTTCCATGAATCGTGAAATTTCTCTGCAGTTTGTAAATAAGATAGAGCGCTTTTTGTGTTCGCCGTTCTGTATTCTGTCAGAAATAAAAGGCTAAATGTGACGAAGCCTGCCAAAAACACGTCTGAGTCATATTTCACTTCAGTACTGAAAGAAATAAGATGTAACGCTCCTAAAATGATTAATGCCTGTTTGCTGAAGCTTTTTTTCTGTTTGTATTGTGACATTATTTTCATTGTTCCATTCTAAAGTGGAGGAAAAAATGTAATAACATTTAAAAACATGATATTTTGGGAAGATTTTTTCATACTATACTCATTGGTTAAAATTGAAAATGAAATTGAAAAAACTGTACTTACCTTGCATATATAATGTTTGTTGCTGTAAGTCTTCATGCCAAAAAAATTTAAAAATAAATATTTAGTTCACACTGGTGGGAGGCGTGCGTTGGCTTGAGACCGCAGGCCTTAGTACCCCACCAATGATGATATACAGCCATATCGCACTGCTACTCATGTGATATTGCGTTTATACAACAGTTTGATGGCATATAATCGTGTGTATAAAAAAGAAAATCAAACACGGAGAGTCTCAAAAATCCTTTTGTACAAGGAACTACTTTCTTCCGCCATTCATTCACATCTGCAGCTGACGTCAGAACAGCAGAAACCGTTGCCAGTTCACAAACGTCACTTTAGAGCTTGTATTTGAAAGATTCTCTAGCTTAATGTCTAAAGTGTTGACAAAACAGGTGATTTTGCTCACTTTTTAATATTATAAGGCTGAACGGCATGAAATGCCATCAGTCTACAGAGATATCTCCCAGTATTTCTCTGGTGCAATCGGGATATCACAATAATTAATCTCGAAAAAGCCAAAGCAAAGCAAACGCTACCAGATTACTATGGTATAAATACAGCACTACAACATACAAAATAGAGAGATCGACTTAGAATGTCACTTACCTGATTTATAATGATTTTTTCAGCTGGAGTTTGAAATTTACGCTGAGTTTTCCCCCCAAAAGACTTATTATGTGGTCTCTGTCGCCATCTTGTGGCGGAATGTCAACTGTCAATTTCTTTGCTCTGCTCAATATGACAGGCTGATGGCCGCTGACGCGCTGAATCTCCAAATTTATAAATATAATAGCATAGGCACTATCCTTATAAATAAACTGCATAGTTGCCTAAAACTAAATTCTCGCTTAAAAAAATCCTCAAAAGTTCATTATGTTGTCCAACAGCTGCAATATATGTCAAACTGTAGTGAGTTGTTTATTCTTCTGCTTGTCTCTCTATGTGGACAGAGTAATACACAAGGGTGAAGAAGCTGTACGAGTGCTGTTAATATGGCAATATCGCACGGCTATCAGCCAATCAGATTTGAGAACCAGACAGAACTGTTGTATAAATAAAAAAAATATTTATTTATTTATTTTTATTTATATTTAATACTCCAGTAATCTTTTTGATCTTTACTTTTTGTTTCTGTAGAATTGACTGTATTATTGCTTTAACAAATGAAATTAAATATTAAATTAAGATACAAAGTAAAAAGACTGATATTACTCTACATATATGTATAGTTTTAGTTCATTTTCAAGGGACTTTTAAATTTTTATTGGACTTAAAAATTACAATATTTTATCAAAATAAAAGCATTCGCAGGTAGTAATTCACAAGAAAGTTTTATAACCACATATTTTTTGGGTTAACTAATGCAATTCTGATGTGATGTGGACATGTTTACTATTTTTTTTGACCCCGAAGCTCAGTTTGCATAAAAATTATTATCTCAGTATGTTAGAATAAGATTGGTACCCTTGGTGCTTGTCTCTCGTTGATTTTATAGCCTGTTGTCAGAGTTCTTATTTCCACTACATCTGAATGGTGGTAGTGTGTGTGCGTGCGTGCGTGTGTGTGCGTGTGTGTGGTTTCTCATCAGCATTTGCTAGTGATAGCCATGTTTCGCTCCACTTGTTTTCTGAAATACTCATTCCAGACCTTTCCTTCAAACATGAGGCAAACATCAGCCCTGATCAGCAGCTCCAGCTTCACTGCCAGACACTGCAGGTGAACAGGGTAAAAAAAGGCTAACATTTATGACCATACTTCCCCAACTAACTGATTTCAATAAGATTCGACAACATTTCTTCAACTTACTAGTTTTCTAAAATGCTAATGATGCATTTGTTTTGTTTTGCATATTTCTAGCACAAGTCAGATACATTTTTTTTGCTTTGTTTTCTTTGACGCATTAGAGATCAAGGTTTTACTGAGGGCATTTTGGCAATCTCATTTTATCATTTCATAATTTTTAAAATAGGGCGACACGGTGGCTCAGTGGTTAGCACTGTCGCCTCACAGCAAGAAGGTCGCTGGTTCGAGTCCCAGCTGGGTCAGTTGGCGTTTCTGTGTGGAGTTTGCATGTTCTCCCCGTGTTGGTGTGGATTTCCTCCGGGTGCTCCGGTTTCCCCCACAGTCCAAAGACATGCGCTATAGGTGAATTGAAGAAACTAAATTGGCCGTAGTGTATGAGTGTGTATGGATGTTTCCCAGTACTGGGTTGCAGCTGGAAGGTCATCTGCTGTGTAAAACATGGATAAGATAAAACATATGCTGGATAAGCTGGCGGTTCATTCCGCTGTGGCGACCACTGATGAATAAAGGCACTAAGCCGAAGGAAAATGAATAAATGAATATATTTTGAAAATATGGTTCTGTCTTGCATATTTTTCAAAAAGAAAGTAAATAAAAATTGATAAATAGTTTTGATTTGATAATTATTTATAAGATGTTATTATTTTATTAAAAATGTTCATTATTCCTAAAGTATTACATTTTTTTATGAATCTAAAATGTCCTGTTTGGCTCTGATTTAAGTTGTCATCGAGTTTAATTTCTATTGTCTATGCGGCATTGAGATTTATATGGAGTGCATTTATGTGCTGAACTTTAAGTTGTGTTGAGTCAAGTAATTTAATGACTTATTGAGTAACTAAGTTACTTTTCAGACACAGTAATTAAAAATGTAATTTAAATACCATTTTAATTATGTAATTAGTAATTAGTAATTAATTACTTTTTGAAGTAACTTACCTAACACTGGTGCGACGTCATTGCATGAATACATAGCACACAGTCCTCTAACTAGTTAAAATTGCTCATTTCTCTGAATTTGAACATTCCTCAAAACATTTGGGATAAAGTACACAAGTCAGCAAAATATATAACACCATTAAAGTGTTTTTTGGATTTTTTTGATGAAAAAAAAAATGGTTTGAAAATATGCTCAAAAAAGACTTTTGCTGCTTGTTCAAACTACTTATTTAATGTGAGTTAAACACAACACAATTTTTACCTTTTTATTTTGGGATAACTTAATTATTTTAGATTCAATTCACTTAAATTTGTAAAAACGAAAAAAAAAAAGTTAACTTACTAGATTTATGTTGGGATAACATGAAGGAATTGTGTGGAACCCTGCATTTGTTTTTACAGTGTACTGTGCCTTTAACATGTATTTTGAATGTTTCCTTTAAGGAAAACCAAACCACTTCATTAAAAGGTGCAAATCTCATAATTGCGAGGTGAATTCGAGCAGTGTTTTATCCTGCAGTGTGCTGATGTCTTCTGCTCCTGCATTGAGAATATTCAGAGAAATATTATTCAGAGAAAGCAGCTCTGAGACGCATGAGTCAGTCTGAACTGGAGGATTTCAGCTGCTCAGAAACACATACGGCACAGATCTTAACTGCTGCATGTGGAGATAGATATATTACAGTATATTCTGTATGTGTGGTTGAGCATTGGTTACAGTGACTCTGGAAGACAGTAGAAGCGTTGTGTCTTCAGATCTGATGTGATGTGCTGGTGGGTGTAGTTGTAGTAGTAGTTGTAGTAATGATAAAATTGAATCCTGGGAGTTCCATCATGGATAGTGCTTGTGTGATTCATCGGCCTGCTATTCTTAGTCATCGTAAAGAGGAGCCCCTGACTTTTTGGGAAGATGATGTTATCATATTTTCATACTGTAGTCATTGCTTGAAATTGAAAATGAAATTAAAAAAAACAAACCTGTATTTTGCATATATAATGTTTGTTTCTGTAAGTCTTCATGCCTAAATAAATAAATAAATAAATAAATAAATATGTAATATGTATACTGAATAATGTACTAATAAATATTTTTTTTGTGTTATTTTCACCAAATTAAGTAAACAAATATGTAAATAAACATTTGGAGTTATAAATAAAAACAAACAAACAAATAAATAGATAAATAAATAAATATTTACTTTTTTTCCAATTTATTTAAATCCAAATAAATGAGCAAAAAAATGTAAATGTAAAAGTAATATGGAGTTGTTTAACAAATTATTTACAAAATTAATTAAATGTTTTGATCAAACATTTGCCTTTTTACGTTTATTACGTTTATTTTAAAGAAATATTTAGAAAGATATATAGTTGACAGATTAGGGTATGTGTGTGTAAGTGTAAAATATTTACTAAATTATATAAACATATTTACCAGATATACAAAAATAAATAAACACAAAATAAATCAATTTAATTGTATATTTAAAAATCATGTATAGATAGATAGATAATAAATAAACAATAAATAGATAAATACGTAAATAAATAAATGAATAAATAAATAAATCCAAAAATTCCTGCAGAAATAAAACAACAAATATGCATATATATACATACAATATTTGTATATATATACAAATATGCATATATATACAAATTCCTGCATAAATAAATATATAAATAATTAATAGTGCGGGCAGTTTAATAATTTAATAAATTACACAGATGTTGGGGAATAAGAAAATGCTGAAGCATTTCTTTTAAACGTTGATTCATTTTTGAACGTTGTTCCGTATTTACTTTTCCTCAGGTCAACATACTAATGAGAGGGTGTCTGCAAAGACTAAAGAATACAAAAAAGTTGCCTTAAAGAGACTTTGGTGTCTGTCAATCATCAGAAGCCAGTCGAAAAAAATTGAGCCCAAAATCTTTTTTGATGATCAACCAATGATGGCATAAAGACCCCCTTCTGATGATTGACAGACACCGTCTCGGTAGCATGTTGAGATGAGGAAAAGTAAATACGGAACAACGTTCAAAAATGAATAAATGTTTGAAAGTGGGAAAAAAAAATCTACTTTCATTTCAGCATTTATTTATTTATATGCATATTTATTTATTTATTTGCATATTTATTTAATTATTATTTTATTTATGCAGGAATTAATGTATTTATTTACTTATTTATTCATTTGTTTGCATATTTATGTATTTATTTATTTGTGTATATATTTATTTATTTATTTATTGTTTTTGCAGGTTTCATCCTCCATAGGATAGATAGATAGATAGATAGATGGATGGATGGATGGATAGATAGATAGATAGATGAAGAATAAACAAATGCGTAAATGCACATTACATTACAAAAACTAAATGAATAAACCAATAAACGGATGCCAAGTTAATACTAATACATTTAAGTCGCAATTTAAAAAAAAAAAATCTGAGGTGGTCTTGAACTGAAACAGGGGGGTTTCATGACCCTTTAAATCAGATCTGTGTGTCAGTATGAGCTTTCTGCATATCCTGATGCTCACATGAATGCTAAAGTGATGTGATCTTGATGCTTATAAAGTTAAAGCTCTTTCTCTCACTAAATCTTCAAGAGGCTTATGAAAGGTTTAGATTGAGATCTTGGTATTACATTGAGTGGCTGGGCTCGAACATGATGTGTGTGTTAAACACAGTCACAGATTTACACTCAGTCTTCGTCTCTGAACACTTTATTTAGAGAGCAGTCCTTCAGAAATGTCTAAACATGCCTTTAATGATAAGCTTCAAAATCAGAAGAAAAAAATAATATATGTTGAGCATTTTAAGGTAAGTCTGCACTCAATAATTCATTAAATTATCGGCTGTTTATTTAATACATTATTGAATGAGGATCTTTATTATTTGTCATTTGAAAAAATTTGGTCACAGCAGCAAATCTATCTGGAAGTGAAATACAGATACATATGAAATTATTTTATAAGATTTATAAGAAAAAATAATGCACAAATATTTTATTTTTAATTTAATTTAATTCAATTTTATTTAATTTTATTTAATTTTATTCAATTCTATTTTATTTTAATTTTAATTTTATTTTTACTTTATTTTATTTTATTTTATTCTGTTTAATTTTATTCTATTTTATTTTATTTAAATTAAATTAAATTTTTATTTAATTTTAATTTTAATTTTATTTTATTTTTACTTTATTTTTATTTTATTTTATTCTATTTTAATTGAATTTAATTTTAATTGAATGTAATTGAATTTTGTTTTATTTTGTTTTATTTTAGTGTTATTTAATTGAATTTAGTTTTATTTTGTTTCATTTAATTTTATTTAATTTTTGTTTTATTTTAAATTTTATTTTATTTTATTTTATTTTATTTTATTTTACAGAATGCAAAAATCAGCTTTATGGAAAAATTAAGCTACTCTCTGAAAATTCTCTGGATTTACTGTGTTTATTAGAAATGTTACAATTCCTCCAAATTTCAACTTTGGTAAATGAAATACGGGATTATTCCAACAAATATAGATTTATTTTTGTCTTCTGTATTAAAAACTATTTGTAATGTTTTGTATAAAATATGAACACAAACGACTGAAAACGTTTTGTTATTTTATTATTAAAAAGTGCTCTAAATGACAATATATTTATCTGATATTTGAAATAAATTTGATCAATGGCTTACAAAATAAGACTAAATTATGTGTCGAAAACGTTCAATTGTCACGTCCAACAGTAACCTTAATTTTCATTATGCATATTGATATAGATTTGGAAATACATTGGAATATGGTGCATGTATAATTTTAAATGGCTTTTCGTTAGCTGTTTCTATGATTAAACATTGAGCGTTGGCTTTGATGCTTGTGTGACTATGTTTTATAATATAGCATACTGTATATCTCATTACATCCTAACGACTCTTATCTCCTATCTGCATGAGTGTGTGTGTGTGTGTGTGTGTATGTGTGTTGAAGTGTGAGTGAACTACTGAGTTAAAAAAAAGGTATGGCCTATCAATAATTCAGAAAGGGAGAGCACATTATAAATAGTGCATGATATGAGAGGCAGGAGAAAGTTTGAATCCATGTGTCAAACAAGGTGTTTGTGTGTGTGTGTGTGTATGTATGTGTGTTCAGGGGATATGATGTTTCTCCTGTGTCAGGGATTTTCATTTAAGACACATGCCTGGTGTCATCAGATTAGATGTGTTGCTTTTTTTAAGCGTGTCACATTAGCGGGATGTATATTATATTTAGACCAATAAGACTCAAGGTGACATTGTGCGCTGGGGATAATGGATGCTGTCTAGAAAGCAAATGCGTTTTATATGATAAATATATTTTGTTTTTCTCTAAAAAAATGTCCAGCACAAGAAGCCATTCGGCAAAATACATTTCTATTTTCCCTGTAGCATGAAGTGAGATGTCAGTGTGTGAGTATATGAGCTTGCAGAAAGTGTTTTTTGAGGATTTCATTCAACTCCGAACACATCGACAAAGGATTACCGTGGTCTAGAAAAAAAAAAAAAGATTCTGAAAGACATTGAGAAGCAAATTCAGAGAGTGAAATGTACAGAAAGATGGAGTTCAGATATGAATATGTGTAAGTAGTCATTTAGCAGATGCTTTTATCTAAAGCTTTTTACGTTAGACTTATTATGTTGACAATCCCCTGGTTTAGTGTTATGCTTAATCGCACAGCGCTGATAGCTTTCGAATCAGCGTTTGTGGAGTCAAACGAGGGCTCTGTGATATATTGAAATAAAATCAATATTGCAATATTCATAAATTACTTACGCACATGTAACGTGGAAAAATACGCATGTTGTTGGAAGTACCAGCCTGATCTCATGATGAAACGTAACTATTTTACGTTTTGTCAGTTTATTGGCTAATTTCGTACAAGTTCAGTTGTACGAAAATGTACGATTTTAAAAAGGAGGCGTGGCACCCAACCCCGCCCCTAAACCCAACCGTCATTGTGGGATGAGGAAATCAAAAAGTTACGAATTGCCGTGAGATTGTGTTGGAAATACAGTACTTTTGCAACGACATGTTGATAAAAGCTCCTCTCACACAGTGATACCGGTAAATATCCTGAAAATTTCCAGAACGACTTTACCGGTAAATTAAAAAAAACGCTGTTCACACAGGTAAAAACATTCCGGAATTTTTCCGGAAAAGACCATTCACACATCCATTCCAAAATACCAGTAAATTCTGACATCATCAACCAGAAATGACCTCTAAACTGCTGCGCTTGTATTTGTAAGCATAGAAGGGGTCTGGCTTTTGTTGATGGTTTCACTTTTATGTAAAGCTTTAGCATTCATGCAGCTGCTTTGTCCCAGAGACATCCAAAGGCAGAAGCAAGAAACGCAGCTAAATGTGTACACATTTGACTACATTACAAATGCTGTGGATGAATAAGTATTGTGAACAACTTCGATGAAAACATATGGAAGAACACTTTCGCATGTTGAGATGTACATAATATGTGTGTGTGCTGGCGCTCACCGGCTGCTTTACGTGCACACGTGTCAAGCAACTGAAGCAGATCGATCATTTTTACACAGTTGGCATTAAAAAGGATCATAGAAACGTTATCTGACTAACATCTAGCAGCTAAATGTGTCTGGAAAAATATTCAAAGGCTTTTATTTTCGTAAACAGCGCAGATGTGAGTGCGTCTGAATGTTCTTATTGGCTGGAGTAGACATCTCACGTCAGCGCGTTCCAAACGTGAACGCTTTTTTTCTGCGTTCACACTGAGCAGCATTCCGGCAAATTACCGGTAATGTTACAATTACCAGAACGAATTTACCGGTATTTTCAAAAAGGGCCTGTTCACACATGATCCCTTTCCAGAAAATTGCCGGTAATTTTCCGGAAAGGTCTGTATGTGTGAAAGGGGCACTTGGCTATGTCTACACTAATCTGGATACATTTGAAAATGGTGTTTTTTGTCTGAAAATGCCCCATGTCCACATTATCGTTTTCAATTCTTCCTGAAAAAAAATGTCATCCACACTAAAACAAGCATGCGCACAGCCGTAAGACGCTTTTCCCTGCATCATATACACTTGCTGTTTATTTACTTTTCTGTCTCTTTGAAACATTACAGCAAAATGTCGCAATTATTGTCTGTTTCCGCTGCTGAACAACAGCTCTAAACATTCTGTGTCCTTTGAAGAGAGGCAATATGGAGCATGTACACACTGGCATTAATCTTTAATAAAGCTGTCAAAATGGACAACATCCAAAACATCTCCTTTACAATGTCGTCCACCTTGTTAGCTGAATTGGTCACATGACTGCATCACGTGACTAAAATGCATCATTGTTTTCAAAAGCCTCCATTTTCACACTGCACACGAAACAGCAAAACAGCATTTTCAAACAGCATTTTCATATTTATCCACTTTGGACAGCGTTTTCAAAAAGATATGTTTTTGTTTCCTAAAATCACCATCTCGGTGAGGACGGAAGGCTGAAACTAAATATGCATTTTTAAATGAAAGCGTGTTAGTGTGGACCTACAGATATGTCTACACTGCTGAGAGCAATGTTTAGACCAATATGTAAATATTTAAAAAATATTGTTATATTGTAATATATTATTTTAAAAAAGTCCTATAAATAGTAAAAAAATATCACAAGAATAATTTCAGCAGTGAGAAAACAGCCGTTAAGAAGGCATCTTATCATAGGGATATTGATATGTTTGCATTAATTCTGCAAATATCATTGGTCATTGGTATCAGCAAAAATGTCCATATCTGTCTATTTATATTTGTACTATATAAACTTTTCTTTAAGTCCCCATGAGATCAAAATGTACAGTTCTTATTTTTATCTAAAATGTTGTAGTGATTATCATAAATTATTCATCTGTGCGCTTCATTATTTTTTTGTAATCCCTCGTAATTACCTGAAATGAGTCAACAGTTATTCCTGTCCTTCTTTCTCCACAAACTAAGCCTATATAGGTTTTTTCCCCCACTAATTTACATAATACCGATCTGTGGTCTTCTTTGGTTGTCCACAAAAATGTCTGCTTTGACCCTCAAATTCATAGTTATATCTGGTGCCTGGAAGAGTTTAGTTTTTGTTGTTGATATGTCAAGAAGACGCTGTTCAAAATACCCCACAAATTATGTTTTATAACTCTTTGAAACTGCTCCTTTTAGGCTTTGATTGTAATCGTGTCATTTAGGTGGCTGTTGCTTTAAATTCAAATGAGATTGTGCTCTTTTCAACAAAAGGCGGAGCTACAAATGCCTATGTGTCAGCATAGCAGTAGATTCAAAAACAAAACTAACATCATATGCTAACGAGGGAGAGATGGTCACTAATGGGCGGAGCTTTCCCCCTCTGATGACACGTACAAAGGGAGAATGTCAATCAAATTGTTTCTGCAGACTGTTTTTTATCAATTGTGATTATAAAAAATTAAATTAATACATTTTCACCATTATAAGCTGGTTATATTCACACACTGCTGCCACACTACTGTGTTTAAATGAGAGCAGAGTAGATTCTGAAGGAAAGGCGGGGTTTAGAAAGACTAGATCGTCAAATTAACCATATTAGAAACTGTGAGAAATAAGCAGATGCTGCAGTGTAGTTGAAGTCAAAATTATTAGCCCTCCTGCGATTTTTATTTTGTATTTTTATTATTATTTTTTTTAAATTTATTTAATTATTTATTTATTTTCTTTGTCAAATATTTCCCAAATTATGTTTAACAGAGCAAGGAATTTTTCACAGTATTTCCTATAATATTTTTTCTTCTGGAGAAAGTCTTATTTGTTTTATTTCAGCTAGAATAAAATCAGTTAAAAAAAATTTTTAAAAACAATTTTAAGGTCAATATTATTAGCCCCATCAGCAATATTTTTTTAAATTGTCTACAGAACAAACCACTGTTATACAATGGTTTGCCTAATAACTCCAACTCACCTAATTAACCTAGTTAAGCCTTTAAATGTCACTTTAAGCTGAATACTAGTATCTTGAAAAATATCTAGTAAAATATTATGTACTGTCATCATGTGCAAAGATAAAAGAAATCAGTCATTAGAAATTAGTTATTAAAGCTATTATGCTTAGAAATGTGTTGAAAAAAATCTTCTATCCGTTAAACAGAAATTGGGGAAAAAAAAAATTCAGAAGGGCTAAGAATTCTGACTTCAACTGTATGTTATGAGGGGGAAAAAAGTGTTTTTTTGACCTTGGATGAATGTAATCCATGGTGGAGGCCTGAAAAAAAAAAACAGCAACTTTTAAACTACTCTAGGACTCATGGAAAAAAGTATTTAAACTTCAAAAAGTGACACGCTTCACCTTTAAATGAAGTGTAGATCAATAAAATATCCCCAAACAGCTTCTCTCATCTGCCGCGGTCCCGCAGTAAACCTCCCTCAGAAGAGCTTAGCCGGTGTGTGAAACGCTGACAGACAGATCGTCATGCGCGCCGCATATTAATGAGTCTGCTCAAATTTAATCCTAATCCAAAGCAACTGGACTTGTTGTAGTGAGTAGCGGAATCCCCGTTATTTAAACCCTGAAATGCTGTGACATCATGTTAATCTCTCGCATTATTTCCGCAGGAGTTTTCACAGCAATTCGCACCTCATGGAGTTGACTCCCTTTGGGAATCGTGACTCTCATGACGCCTCTGATATTTTGAGCATGTAACGTTCTTAAGCAGAATGTGTGGTTAGCTGCGTTTCTCTGGGTTTGCAGGCGCACAAAATGGCAGGTCTTTTAATCTAAAAATGTTTCTGATTGCTAACAGATTTTCTAGAGATTGACGGCGTCTGGTGAAATGCAAAACCAGTGGGCTTTAAGTGCTCAGGTTAGTTAAACAGAATTGAAGGATCGTTTGCTAAACAAAAGAGATTTTCATGTTTCAGTGTGTTCTGGATATCAGCGGGAAACTCTTTTGTGCTTTAAAGGTGCTCTTTCGTGGGTTTTCTTAGCTCTTTTCACTGGCTCTTTTCTTACAAATGCACTTCAGTTTTTTGTGATCATTTTCCAGCCTCTCCGTTACTTTAAAGATGTCTTTATATGCATGTATAAATCTTTGTTTTGATTATAAATCTTTGTTTCAATTGGACAAACTCTCTGCATGTGGAATGCCATGCTCCTTTCACTATGAAAAGCACTGTTATATAATTATAGGTGGGCATGTGTGACAGCATGATCATTTAGATTTTTAAAGGGATAGTTCAAATAACAAAGGTACAGTGTGTCCTTTGTTGTTGTTTTGCTTCATTTCATTTCTTGTTAGGAAATGAAAATTGACTGTTCCATCTGAACTGATTTGTGCCCCAGATATGAATAGAAAAATCTTTGTTTTTAGGACATCATAATAATGAGCTCATTAAAATATGATCTAGATTTGCATATCAATACATATTCGTTATCAGCAGCTTGTGGGGAAACGCTATGCATTTCATATGCAAAATGTTTAGCCAATCAAAACAGGCATGATTTACATATAGAGATTTTAACAGGCTAATATATTTCATTGTAAGGCTAATAAATCCATTTTATTTAATTATTTATTATATATATATAATATTGTTTTTTACTTTGTAGATAAATAAATAAATACCTATTTTTACATTTTTATTTTTTGGATTCAATTTTTTTTCTTTTTCACTTTTTCTGCACAAAATATATTTAATTATAAAAATAGTGCCATATTATTCATTCATTTTCTTTTCAGCTTAGTCCCTTTATTAATCTGGGGTCGCCACAGCGGAATGAACCGCCAACCTATCCAGCATTTGTTTTACGCAGCGGATGCCCTTCCAGCTGCAACCCATCACTGGGAAACATTCATACACTCTCATTTACACACATACACCATGGACAATTTAGCTTACCCAATTCCCCTATATCGCATGTTTTTGGACTTGTGGGGGAAACCGGAGCACCCGGAGGAAACCCACGCGAACACGGGGAGAACATGGAAACTCCACACAGAAACGCCAACTGACCCAGCCGAGGCTCGAATCAGCGACCTTCTTGCTATGAGGTGAACGTGCTACCCACTGCGCCACCGTGCAGCCCAGGGCCATATTAAATCCTATTTATTTATTATATATAAAATATATATATATATTTTTTTTTACTTTGTAGATAAATAAAAACCTACTTTTACTTTTTTTTCTGCACAAAATTTGCTGTGACTTTCCATGTTCCACATCAAATCTTTTTTTTATTCATGGATCCAACAATTTCATTCTTGTCCATTTTGCAGGCATCAATAAGACAGTGGAGGCCATGAAAAACCACATTTAAACCAGTGCAAAACATTTTGACTACAAAGGCTACAGTATATGTAAAAATAAATCTGCAGTGCCAAAATCTGCCACTCCAACATCCACATATAGACACACAGAGCTCTGTTGTACATTTGCAATCCTCTTTACATCATTTTTGCTCTTAAAAAAAACACAACATTTTGTAAATTTACCCTGTAGGATGGTCCTGTGTTACATCTATATAGTCATATGAGTGAGTGTTTTGTGTGTGTGCATTGGCCTGTGTCTGCAAATTGCTCCTCAGGTCATAGATTCATGCATAACAGTATACAGCAAACAGCATCACTTTTCATATTGTCATGAAAATATCTCTGTTCACTTTGATGCATTGTTTTATTACGCTGTAAGCGAAGGTATTACAAGTGTTATTTTGGTGAGCTGTAAGCGAGAGTTAATATCTCTATGACAGTGTGTGTAGCTGCTAATTTGTTACGTTCGGTCCCCCAGAACTGGCCTTTGGCATTATATATACAGCAGGCTTGGGACAATGGATGCATGTGTATGTGTGTGTGTGTACTGTGCCATACTGGTCTGTGGCGTCCATGCAAGCCACGACACTCTCATTTGGCACGGATCAGTTGTTGCATTGCAGGAGAGCCAACTCAGACCAGATGGCCCCTCTGCGCGAGAGTAAGCCAGGGAAAATATCACAGGGTACAACACCAGACACGCTTAATACATAATACAAATACACTCACAGACCTGCACATATTTATACACACCTGTTTTAGCCCGAGAGATTTGTGTCCCTTTTTTTCCTGATTCCCTTTTGTAAGCAAAGGGATGAAAGCATGCAGCGTGATTGGATCGGCCCCCGGGGCCCAAAAACTTGATAAGTGACCTCAGGGAATCCAATAGGATTAGCCGAGCACAACACAAGAGAAACAGAATTGAAAAGAATGGTGATTTGTAGTGTTACCACTCACATTGACTCGCTTTGTCGATTGGAAAGCAGCTTGATAACTTTCTGTGCTCTGCTTATTTTCGTCTGTGGACCAAACTTTGTGATTAGTTTTGTAAATAAATAAGATTATTAAAGTGGTTGCATGGCAAGGATTTCATTTCTAATTTTTAATGTGACTTGTAAAACATTTAATATCTTTTCTTCTTTGAAATAATATGCCATTTATTATTGTTTTTTTTATTATTAGAGACCTCTGTGGTTTTGGGATTTATAAGCTTTAGACTTTGAATTCTTAGTTTTAACTCTTGTGTGCTGTTGGGGATGTTTTCATCCATTCTGGGGTGATTTTGAGTCTTTATTTGGCCACAGCTTTCTCTGTCTAAAAATATCTTATTTTGACACTTATTTTGGGAAAATGCTTTGAAATATTGAAAATTGACTACCCTTTCATTTTGTTAATGACGGTTTGCCCCATTGGTTTGCGCTATTGACTTCCATTATAATGACATTTTTTGATTGCAAAGCCATGACAAAATATTATTATGGATTCTTGATTGTTGGTGGTTTTCCCTGTTAGGAAGAGGTACAATTTGTACTTTTTGCTGTTAATCATCGGTTGCAGTTAAAAATAGCTTAGTTTCTGGTTTCTATGTGTGAATGTGTGAAAGTGTAAGAGAGACCTACAGTGTGCACACTTACCTTGTTTGATATGTCTGTAAAAATCAGAATTAGCACCTAAGCTCTCAGAACATACGTAGTAAACATACAACAAGTGTATTTTTGCTTGCACACTATAATTTGTTGTTATACTCCATAGAACTCCATATAAAAGGCAGAAATTTTTTGCACAGGCCTATCTAAAGGGTTAATGATGCCAACTGATGATCAACAACAGTGAAAATTAACAATTTTACCTCTTGCCAACAGGGAAAACCAACAACAATCAAGAAAGCATGATTATTTGACTTTACAATCAAAACATATTGTTATAATGGAAGTCAATGGGGCAAAAACAGCCACTAACATAATGAAAGGGTAGTAAACTTGATCAATACACAAGGGTTAAGAGTTGATGTTTTTTTGCTTCAGTAATTTTTGCATATGTAGTGTCAGTAATCTTCTGAATCAGTCAGAAAAAAGAATTGACTCTGGTTTCATTTCAAATGTGTACTAGATGCTCTTAACAATAAGCATAAAACTCCAGGCAAAAAACTGTCTTTTTTAATTCTCACCAAAGGCAACCCCGTATTAATAACTTACAACAGTCCAATGATAAGCGGAGCAAACCACCACAAAAAAACTGGAGGAAAGATCAACAAATGTTAACATAAGCTAAACATATAAACATATGAGGACTCTATGTAGAAATTATAATCTTTTGAGTTATGGCTCTTATAATATCATCGTGATATAATATGACATCATTGTAATATTTGCATACTCGATTCCAGTTGACTTGCTTATGTCTGCATATTTAATTTTAGGTGATTTTTATTTTTTGAGTGGTCAAAAATGTAATGTTGGTTTACATTGTAGGATTTTGTCTGTGATAAAAAAAAAACTTGTAATATTTTTAATGAATAACCAGCATTATTAAAATGGTTGCAAGGCCAGAATTTAATTAAATTGGTCTTTTCTCCTTCAGAATATCCTGCAATTTATAATTTTTAGTTTGTTTAGTTTCATATTTTGTATGAAATTATTGATAATTTAATATTTTGTGACTGTGGTGACATGACATTTGCATACTTGATTACAATTGGTTGTCATTCTTGCTTACATTTACATATTCAGAGATTTTTATTTTGTTATTCTGCAGGAGTCTACAGAAAACATAGGTAATGTGTATGTGACAAAATAAGTAGATTTAAGACATTTTACCACATTTCATTACATTTTTACCTCAATCATAGTCTGTTTCATTTCTAAAAATCATTATACTTCAAACAGAACTATTTCTCAGTAGTGTTTTAACTGATCTTTTAAGCATCATACAGTATAATGTTTGTTAATGACGGATTATTAAGAGTTACAAGGTGTCACCCAGTCTATGATTAATATGTCAAGTGTGACTGTTGGCACTAACATGCATCTATTTGCAGAGTTTAATTAAATGTACTCGTAATCAAAAATTCATGCAGACGTATGGTTCTAATAGCAAATCCATTAAATAAGTGCAACGGATTAGATGTATTAATCAAAAATAATAAACAGATGACAAAGGCTGAAACATGGAAGCACATGAACCCTGGTAATGACTGATCAGAATTTTCATTGACACTAACAAGATGTTGCATCAGACAGGTGGGCGTTTGCATAATGAGAACGAGGAAGCCATGCAAAACTCACATTAAAACTGGCAGTAGTGACCCACTTTGTGTTAAAGGGGTTATGAGATGGATTTTTACACTTCTATATACAGAAAAACTGTTATTTGCTGTTATATGCTTATTCTGCCCTCTTGGTAAAAAATGCCTAATTTTAATGCAAATTTTTTTGAAAATAGGCTCATTTTACAAGTCACATAGAGTAAACAGTTGAGATTTATCATTTTTGAATCCATTCAGTCGATCTCCGAGTCTGGCGGGAGCACTTTTAGCTTAGCTTAGCATAAATCATTGAATTGGATTAGACCATTAGCGTTTCACTCAAATAAAAAAAAATAAAAAAAGAGTTTGATAATTTTTAGATTTAAAGCTGGAGTCTTCTGTAGTTACATCATGTACTGAAACCCACAGAAAATGAAATAAAAGTGGTTATTTTCTAGGTTGACATGTCTAGGAACTATACTTCTGGCGTAATAATCAAGGAATTTTGCTGCTGTACCATGGCTGCAGCAGGCGCAATGATATTTCGCAGCAACTGAAAATAATCCCAAACTGGGTAACTAGCTGAAATCATTATCGGAATCAGATAAAAAAATCCCCCAAAATCAAGATTTTAATGGAACAGAAACTTCGTATGTCAAAGATTTAAGCTAAAAGAATTTCATGACTCTTTTTTAAGGTTTCTGATGAAAATAATGTATTTTCTTGACACACAGGTCTCTGAATGTTTTTCCTCTTTCCATTTTGCGTGCCGCTTGTTCTCTTTCTCCAGTTCTCTCTCTCTCTGTTATTGTGTGTTGTGCTGGAAGGCTGCTTGTTTGTTGACGTGTTGATTGAATTGGTAAGGAGTGTTGGCAGAGCGGCTGTGAGATGATGTTTCTGCTGCGCTGACCTGCACCTGTGTGACTGCTCACTCACTGCCACTCACGGCCTGCTGAGAACATTTGTGTGTGTGTGTGTGTGTGCGTGCGTGCGTGCGTGCGTGTGTGTTTGGTCGCAGGGTCCAAAATTAACTTTTTTTTTTTTTTCTTTCTTTTTTTTTAACCAGTGCTTCCAAAAACAGATGAATGGGGAGATTTTTTTTAGGCCATACCAGTGTTTGTTACCAATAGGAATTCTGTGCTGTGTAAAATATGGTCTTTATGAACCTAATTTACTTGTTGTCTTATGCATGGCAACTTATCCAGCATATGTTTTACACAGCGAATGACCTTCCAGCTGCAACCCAGTACTGGGAAACATCCATACACACTCATTCACACACATGCACTACGGCCAATTTAGTTTATTCAATTCAGCTATACTGCATGTTTGGACTCTGGGGGAAACCGGAGCCCCTGGAAGAAACCCACGCCAACATGAGCATGCAAACTCCACACAGAAATGCCAACTGACCTAGCCAAGACTCAAACCAGAGACCTTCTTGCTGTGAAGCGACAGTGCTAACCACTGAGCCACTGTGTCGCCCTGATTTAAAATGTTTTTTATTTGAAAATATTATTAAATGTAGGTTATACTTTGCTTTTATGTTAATAATTTTTGTAGATTTAATATTTACATTTACATTGTTTTCCAAGTGATGGGTTGCAGCTGGAAGGGCATCCGCTGCGTAAAACATATGCTGGATAAGTTGGCGGTTAATTCCGCTGTGGCGACCCCAGATTAATAAAGGGACTAAGCCGAAAAGAAAAGGAATGAATGAACATTTACATTGTTTTCAACATTCAAATAAGGCCATTTGTTAAAATGATTGAAATATATTTATGTTTAACTGATTTATCTTAATTGAGTTTAATTCGTTTTGGTTGTTTGTGTGAGAAATATGATATATACACTTTAGGCTGGAATACAATGCACAACTTTTAAAATCTGATTGAATCATTCATCAGATTTTTCTTTTGCGTTGCTAGGAAATGCATGGCAAATGAAATCATCTAAAAATATCAAACATGTTTGACAGAATTATACTCTGAAGCTGTTCCTTTTCGCGCTAGTAGCTGACCACTTTCCTCTGTATGTATGGCTTTTCCGCTGTTACCAGTTTGTCCGGTGGCTTGCCACGTACTTCGGTGGACTTGTGACCTGGAGCGAAGTTGACCACGATGACAATGTTCGCAGATAAGTAGATAGGACAAAAACAGCAGCCAAAAAATAAAATAAACAAGTAAATAACAGGGTGAGAATGTGGTTAGATCTGAAAACGTGGTAAAAATCAGAAGTGATGTGGGTGCTGGTCAATCGGTGCTTTTTAAAACACTATCGGTTGGGTTTAGGGAAGGAGGAGGGTGGGTCAGCGGCCTCTGGTGGATTTACATGAGAAGAGCAGGCGCGAATGGCACTCGTGAGAGAAATGTGCAACCCAGGCCCATTCTAAAGACTTACCCCTATATACATTTATGGAGAGCTCCAAATACGTCCCAGGAGGTACGTTTTTTTGCAGAATTTGTTTTCGCGAATCCCCCAGAGGCCGCTGTGTAGCTTTTTAAGATCTCAAATTTTTCTCGCAAGTGCCATTCGTGCCTGCCGTTCTCACATAAATCCACCAGAGGCCGCTGTCGACTGACTGACTGACCGATCGACTGACCCACCATCCTCCTTACCTAAACCCAACAGATAGTGTTTTCAAAAGCATCGATAGACAAGCACCCAACGGCTTTCCTAAACCCAACCGACAGTGCTTTCAAAATCAATCCAGAAAAAGCGGCAGCCTGGTTTTTTTTTAACCACGTTTTCAGATTTTACCACACTTTCACCCTGTTATTTACTTGTTTATTTTAAAAATGAAATGCAGCCATACGTACCTCTGACTACATAATTCGCAATCTCCAGAAATGTATATAGGGCTACGTTTTCAGAAAGAGCCTCTGTTGGAAATTTGAGATCTGAAAAAGCGTACACAGCGGCCTCTGGTGGATTCGCGAAAACAAAAACTGCAAAAAAACATACCTCCTGGGACGTATTTGGCGCTCTCCAGAAATGTATATAGGGGTATTTAATCAGAATGAGCCTGGGTTGATTATATATCATTTAAAAAAAGAATGGTCATCCCTTACGTTAGTGCTTGATTAGTCTTCATTACTGATCGTTCATTTAAAAGGGAATTTGTGCATGTCTGTAATGTCTTTTTAGACTTCACTGCTTTTATTTTTATTTTATTGCATGCATGTATATTATCTAGCTTAACAATAGTGTATTTGGTTGAGCAGTAGATTGGTTAAACAGCAGGGACTCTGTTAGAGCAGCAGTGGTTTATTGTGTCTTCATTTTACATCTCTGTTGCAGTGTTAAATTCACACGAACACAT
>CAIGQV010017532.1:2077802-2123038 GCA_903798115.1 Danio jaintianensis
TGTGTGTGTGTGTGTGTGTGTGTGTGTGTGTGTGTGTGTGTGTGTGTCCCACGTGGCCCATTGAAGGAGTCCCACAGGATTAACCCACATATCTCTTGACTTACCCTGTAAAACCGTCCTAACACACACACACCCACACACGCATGCGCACATATTCATAGAGCAGAGCATGACAGATGAATGCACATGCATGTGAGAAACTTTCATAAATCACTGCTGGAGTTGCTGAGAGAGCCTGTTTTATTGCACAGTCCAGTCTGAATGTGAGAGACCACATTAAAAAAACTGGGTCTGTTCTGTTGTTCTATCTATCCTTCTATTTTTCATTCTATTTATTGTTCTATCTATTGTTCTCTTGTTCTATCTATTGTTCTATCTACAGCATCTATTTATCATTCTATGTCTATCATTCCATTGTTTTATCTATCGATCTATCTATCCTTCTATCTGTCTATCCTTCTGTCTATCCTTATATTGCTCTATCTACAGTATATATTGTTCCATCTATCTATCTATCTATCTATCTATCTATCTATCTATCTATCTATCTATCTATCTATCTATCTATCTATCTATCTATCTATCTATCTATCTATCTATCTATCTATCTATCTATCTATCTATCTATCTATCTATCTATCTATCATTATATTGTTATATCTATCGTTCTATTACTCTATCTACAGTAGTTTCATTGTTCCATCTATCGCTCCATTGTTCTATCTGTCTATCTGTCTATCTGTCTGTCTGTCTGTCTGTCTGTCTGTCTGTCTGTCTCTATATATCTGTCTCTATCTATCTGCCTATCTATCGTTCTGTCTATTGTTTTGTTTATCGTTCTATCTATCTATTGTTCTATCGTTCTATCTATCTTTCTATCTATCTTTCTGTCTATCGTTCTATCTATCATTCTATCTACTGTACTGTTGCTCTGTCTACAGTATATATTGTTCCATTGTTCCATTTATTGCTGCATCTATCTATCTATCTATCTGTCTGTCTGTCTGTCTGTCTGTCTGTCTGTCTGTCTGTCTGTCTGTCTGTCCGTCTGTCTATCTGTCTATCCATCTATCGTTCTATCATCCAGAAAGCATGCAGAAACACCTGATGAACAGTCACATAATCCAGCATGCTTTAATTGCCTGATTGAAATGTCAGATCTCATTGATGAAGGGAAAGCGTTGGCAGTGCTCAGACTCTGACGGGACGCCGGCACTCAGGGTCAGTGCTGTGACGTGGAGGAGTCTGAGTGGGTGTGGTTTGGCTGGTAATGAGTGCTGACATTTCCCTGTCCCAGCATGAGTACCTGTGCCCGGTGGGCTGTCGGCAGGGATGGGGAGGCGTCCTGCAGAGGCATTGAGTGGCAAGCATACGCATGTGGCTGTTTGTGTCACCGGACGAATGGGATTTCTGGCAGAGAGGAGCGTATATGTGTGTGTGGACTGCGAGTAGGAGCATGTGGTTGCACCTGTGCCCCAATGTGGAGGTGATTTAAATGTGTAATGATGTGGTCTCTCTGGTGCCCTCCTCAGGGGAAACTGGGGAACCACAGCTTGGCAGAGATTGAGTTTCCTGCTGTAATGTATTTTTAGCTCATTCTCCCAGACTGAAGATCGTTTTAATATAAATACAGATTGTTTTAGAAAAGTTACAGGTTTTCTTATAAAAAGGGTCTAATAGAGGTTTTATATTTTTGCAAATGTATAAAGTATTACATATTTAATTTTTGTAATATTTTAAAATAATAAATGTAGTAGTAATAATACTACTAATAACATTTATTATATATAAACATTAGTATTATGGTGTATTTGTTACATTTATATTACAATGTATTATTTAATGTTTTATAATAGTTTAATTTAAACCAAATAATATACACTGATATGCATCAAAATGTCATCACTGACCACTGAAGATTTATTATATAAATATATAGTCATTATATGTTATTAAGTTAAAAGGTTTATTTAATGTAAAATAGTTCTTAAATGTTATGTTTTATTGTATTAATGTAATTTTGGCTCAAGATATAGATTATATATATATATATATATAATTTGACATTATATTCTTATTAAATCTGTCATATTCACCATGAAAAGTATTGTTCACAAGATATTTGCATATGACTACATTTTACATTATATTGTATTAATATAATGATAAAAACATATAATGTTACATCTAAATTAACCAAGGTATGTTTGTCAGTTGGTATGAAAAAGATTTATATTTTTAATATTTAACCTAGTCTTGAGTAGGTAAACATTTGGCCTAAAATCATTTGGCCTAAAATCAAAATCTCAATTAACTGAACATTTTAACTCGATTACGATTTATGAACGATTATTTTATTTATTTTATTTAATTTTTTTGCCCTCATAATTCACTAACAATTTTTGGACAGTAAATAAGTGAGAGGTTTCTGAATGAAGGGTGCATTACTTGATTTTAAAATAATAGAGCAAACACACACTATTTATTGAGCATCAACGCTGAACAACTGAAATTAAAACACACATTGCCTAAAACCGGGGCGACGCGGTGGCGCAGTGGGTAGCACGTTCGCCTCACAGCAAGAAGGTCGCTGGTTCGAGCCTCGGCTGGGTCAGTTGGCATTTCTGTGTGGAGTTTGCATGTTCTCCCCGTGTTCGCGTGGGTTTCCTCCGGGTGCTCCGGTTTTCCCCACAAGTCCAAAGACATGCGGTATAGGTGAATTTGGTAAGCTAAAATTGTCCGTAGTGTATGTGTGTGAATGAGTGTGTATGAATGTTTCCCAGTGATGGGTTGCAGCTGGAAGGGCATCCGCTGTGTAAAACATATGCTGGATAAGTTGGCGGTTCATCCCGCTGTGGCGACCCCAGATTAATAAAGGGACTAAGCCGAAAAGAAAATGAATGAATGAATGAATTGCCTAAAACCAACAGTCACTTTTGTCTTATAAAAAAAGGGAAAATAAATAACTTGCACTTTTGGAAACAAAATAAATTATTTTCAGTGTTTTTCATATTAAAAGTAGAAAATAAGCAGTATCTTTTCTAAATAAAATAACTCTTGCATATCCTGTAAATAATATTTTAAACAGTGCATTTCTTCAGTCTTCTGTAAACAAATATTTTAATGTAAATAATAATTGTAATGTAATGGAGAATACGCCATCTCAAGGCATCTCTGGCACAATCATCTGGCTTCCAATCCTCGTCAATGTAGTGCAAAGAAAGGGTCAAGAATGGGTCCATCGTCCTACTTGACCAGAGATCAGATGTGGCTGCAAAGTGGCCGCAGAAGTATAAATCAGCCACAGCCTTTAACAGAGCGGGGTCACGTGACTCCACATGCGGTAGGGAAATTCATTGAAAAAATCGTCCTGGAAAAATTTGATCGATTATAGGTTCTGAATGTTGATTTTGATTACTTTTCGATTAATCACCCAGCCCTAGGTAAACATATGGACCTTTTTGCAGTTATTCGCCCATTTTAGTGACATTTTAAGCACTATTTTTAGCTGAATTAGCTTGTCGGATGGTCATCATAACCACACTTTTTGATATAAATATGATATAAAAATATTTCCTAAAGATTTATGATAAAGAAATTTGAAGAAATACTTATTTTTAAAATACATATTCATTACATCATATAGAAAAAAAATAGGAATATGTTAAAGTTTTAAATTAAAACTGTAGTGTGTTGTCATTTATTAGGCAAATAAACTGGCCAGCACATTCGACTTTGCTCAGTTTGACCATTTGAAAAAAAAAAATTTTTTTTAACATAATAGTAGTAGTAATAATAATAATAATAATAATAATAATAATAATAATGTAGAGCTTCACAGTTTTTCTAGCCTTTCTTGTAAAAAATGTACATTTGAAAATTCATGGATAACAACAATAGCCAAATTGGTATTCAAATCAATTTCAATATGGTCCACTTTTGGTCCTTTACACCTTTTTATTGCTCATATTTTGTTTTAAGCATAAGGTCCAAGATTTAGAATAAAAGTTACTTGTAAAATGTTTTCTCTGTTTATAAACAATGCAGCAGCGAAAGATGACTTTACTTACATCAGATTGTAAAATGAAAATATTGGTTAGCATTGGCCAAAACTGAATAGCTGAAGTCGCACCGAAGCGACAGCCAACAGAGGATTCCGTTTGGTCTTAAAGCCTTTTTCGATGGGTTATTTTCACTATTTATGATGGCATAGCAGTCAAAATAGGACAAACGAGCTCATGTATGGGACAAATTCTGGACCTTTGTCAGTGAGGGGTGGTTCTTCCGAACCATTTATTCTTCCGAACCACCCGAACCCCCCTGGCTACGGGCCTGTAATGCTTGTTGTAAGATATGGTGTCAAATGTATAATAGGTTCAAATATATATTATGATGCTATTTTTAAGTGTATAATATAATACAGTGTTATATAGAATAATTATTATATTTTATGTAATGTTGCATTTTATATTATACTAAAAATAAAAATTTAAGTCAACTTTGCATTAGGGCTGCACAATATATCGCAAAATTATCATTATCGTGATAATAGTATGTGCAATATACATATCGCAGACGTGTGGTAAATTACATTTATTTTTTGCATTCGATTTTATCTAAATTTAACCAATCAGATGGGCCTTACTATCTTTATCCCCGCCTCCCCAGTAGCTGCTCATTCATAGTGTTTTAAAGACTAAGGGCTCTATTTTAACGATCTAGACGCAAAGTCTAATGCGCATTGAGCAAAAGCATTAAGGGGGTGTCCGAATCCACTTTTGCTATTTTAAGGACGGAAAAATACGCTTTGCGCCCCAGCACATGGTCTAACGGGTTTGTGCTTATTCTCTTAATGAGTTGTGGGTGTGTTTTGAGCATAACATGCATTAAACCAATTCGAGTCTCATCTCTCATTCCTTTTAAGAGTCAGTTGCGTCGCACCATGGTGCATTTTGCTATTTACATGGCGGACTTTGTAAGTGGAAAAACTGAAAGCTTAACTAGCGAGAAAACAGTTTAACAGAGCATCTGCAGCGCGAGGATAAAGAACGAGCTTCCTTCATTCAGCCTCTTTACTTTCTCTTTACTTTACTTTTACTCTTTACTTTGCTCCTTTACTTTTGTGGATAAGGAAACGGTGTTGTACGCACTCCACTAAAGACATCCATTAGCCTACATATTTAATTTCGTTTGTTAAGCGCAAAGATTTGTTTCAAAACTATTTCTAAATTCAGTTCTAATTTCCAGAAAACGAATAAATAAACAAGTGTGGTCAAAAAAACTGAGTTATATCCAAACACACGTCCTGTTCTTATTCCTATGGTGATGCAGATGTCTCCAAAACCCGACAGGCAGAAAAATCTAAACTTGTTTTTATTAAAACAAATATAAATATGCATATAATAAATAATACTGCTAATAATAATATTAAATTATAATAAAAATGCTAATTGTCATGAATACACTGAAAAAAAAAAACAGACATGAAGATGGAGGTAGTGTTTTTTATATTTATGTAGTAAATTAATAATTTTTGTAACATTTTAATCCTTTATTTTTTTTCATATGTAAACATATTTGTGTATTGCGTATGTATTAAGTGTTTGAACCTGCATAGGCGCATAACTAACGCGCTCTGCGCTGGACTTTAGAGCAGCTTTTACTTGGTCAATGGTGCGGTCTATTTCAGTTTCTCAGAATAGCAACACGCCAATGCGCTTTAACACACCTCCTTTATAGACCGGAACACCCATGAGTCCACAAAGTGGCACAAATGGATTTGCTATTTAAACAACGTGGCGCAAAACGTGAAAATTAGTGTTCACGTCAAAACACATCTTACGCCTTATTGCGCCGGGTGTATGATAGGGCCCTAAATGTTAGAAGCATGACATTTGAATTAATTAGATCATAAAAATATATTTTATTTTAATATCATTACACAAATGAATGATTTAAATACATAGCTAATAAAAAAAGCATTTTCTAGTGAAATGTTATATCGTGAGAAACATCGTTATCACAGTGATCAAAAACAATATAGCATATTTTTCCAGTATCATGCAAGCACTACTTTGCATACACATTGCTGGACATCAAAATGTCAGACATCCAATAGCAGGAGATGTAATGTTCACATGGTGAGCCACGCACAGAGATGTAACATCACATGGATCTCCAGTGAATGTCCATGCAAACACACACACAGACACATGCTCTGTCATGCAAGCAGAGCTCAGGCTGAAGGACAGGTGTTTGGTCAGAGGGTGATTCAGCACAGCTCACAGCGTGGATCAATCCTGCTGACCCTCTGCTTTCCTGAACCCTGCCGAGAGACGTCTCTGATTCCTCTCTTAATGAAAGTACAGTTCAATAGTGCAGAGCTCTGAGTGACTCCTGTCTTCAAACCTGATTCATGTAAAGCACTTACCGAGAACAGACTTTTAACTAGATAAACAATGCTCTTTTGACCTTCCTATTCATCAAAGAGTCATTAAAACAATACATTTTCTTGAGCAGCGCATCAGCTTATTAGAATGATTTCTGAATTATCATGTGACACTGAATACTGGAGTAATGATTCAATTTACTTCAGTAGAATTTAATGCAATCTCAATCTGGCTAATTCGTATTCATTTGTGCAATCTCATTTGTACATATTAGTATGATTTGCTTATACCCCAATAAGGAGTAGGGTTAGGGGTGGGCTTTGGAACATGCCTCCTTTTAAAAATGTTATGTTTTCATATAAATGACATATGAATTCATATGTATTAGCCACTTTTCTGACAATATGTAATAGTGTTGTCAAAAAAATTGATATATCGCTAAATATCGATACTGAAATATTAAATATGATACAATCTTTCTTTTGGTTAGTATTGATACTGGATTTGCTCTCTCGCACTTTTTCTTCTCACTAGCAGGGAGATGAATAATTAATTAATAATAGTATTAAGATTTTAACACTTGTTTTAATCAGAAAATAAGGTGAGAATACACTAATTTTTTTTTTTTTTTTTTTTCTCATTTATTGGCCTTTGGACTGACGTACCTGATATAAACATTATTTATTTTAATAATTTTTTTCCCTTTTTGCTTCATTTTCATACTTTTAATGTTGCAGAATTTGTTTCCCACATCGAAAATGGTATCAAATATCGATATTTTTCAAGGTATCGTATCGTAGAAGGAATTTCCAGTATTGTGCCAATATTAATAAGTAAAATCGTTATGTTTCCTAGTAGTTCCATAGTTATGATCGGGTTGGGAAAACCACAGGAAATAAATTGCATTTTAAAATGTATTCTATGAAGCTATTTTACTATCTTACTGTTTTTGTTGTGTTTTTGATCAAATACATACTGCCTTGGTAAGTAAATAAATATAGTAAAACCTTTGAACAGTACTGTATGTTATTATGCTATTTATTTCTGTGATGCAAAACATCATTGCTTCTGTCTCTAATGTCACATGATCTTTCAGATCTTTGCTTTTGGTTAGTATCAATACTGGCTTTTCTCTTGTACTTTTTCTTCTCACCAGCAGCAAGATAAAAGATTAATAATAATATTAGGATTTTAACACTTTTGTTCTAATTAGAAAATAAGATGAGATTACACTAATTTCATTTTTTTTTTGTCATTTATTGGCTTTTGGACTGATGTACCTGATATAAGCATTATGTGTTTTATTGATTTTTTCCCCTTTTTACTTCATTTTCATACTTTTAATGTTGCAGAATTTGTTTCCCACATCGAAAATGGTATCAAATATCGATATTTTTCAAGGTATCGTATCGTAGATGGAATTTCCAGTATTGTGCCAATATTAATATGTAAAATAGTTATTTTTCCTAGTAGTTCCTTAGTTATAATCGGGTTGGGAAAACCACAGAAAATAAATGGCATTTTAAAATGTATTCTATGAAGCTATTTTACCTTATTACTGTTTTTGTTGTGTTTTTTATCAAATACATGCAACCTTGGTGAGTAAATAAACACAGTAAAACCTTTGAACAATACTGTACTGTATGTTATTGTGCTATATTTCTGTGATGCAAAATATCATTCCTCCTGTCTCTAATGTCACATCATCTTTCAGAAATCATTCTAATAGGCTGCTTTTCCAGAAGATTCGAATGTTATCAGTCGATTGAATGGGCGTTATCAGTGGTTTATCAGCTGATAGATATGGGCCAGTAGGGGCCTACTGCGCCTACTGGTAGGCTCAGAAGGCTGTTATCAACCATGCACATGGTTAATCTGCTGTTCTCGTTTAAATCCAGCAGAGGCCGCTCCGATTGACCTGCCCTCCTCCTTCCCTAAACCCAACGGTCTGTTTTTAAAAAAGCAATAAAAACAAATAATTAACTTTTTTGGCTTTTGTCTTACCTGCTTTCTGAAACCGTTCTTCACCAGACTCGAACTCCGTCATCGCTGTCAATTCCGCACCACGTCACAAGTCTGCCGACGTACACGGTGAGCCACTGGAGAAACTGATAACAGCTCAAAATCCATTTATATGGAGGTAAGCGTGTATACCGCCACGCAGCGTTCGTTTTAAAGACAAAATGCAGAATGAGCCTATGGTGATTATTTATTCAATTATATTATTTCCCATTTATTGTATTTTATTAACGTCTACCCCTACCCCAACCCTAAACCCAACCGTCACAGTAATGTAAAAACAGATCTGGATCTGGAGTCTTCTCTATTAGTCTAGCTGATTAACCATGTGGATGGATGATTACAGCCTTCTAAACCTACTAGTAGGCGCAGAAGGCCCCTACTGGTCCATATCTATCAGCTGATATCCACTGATAACGCCCATTCAATCGAATGATAACATTCGAATCAGGTGGCTTTTCTGCTCAATAAACATTACATTTTATTACTCTTAATTTTGAAAACACTTGTGCTGCTTTGTATTAAAAACATCACTATATATATATATATATATATATATATATATATATATATATATATATTTATATACTGTAAGCATATATATGAGAGAGAGAGAGAGAGAAATTGTGATTTATTTATTATGTTTTTTTTGCTGATTATTTATTTGTTATGGTTTTTTGCTGAATAAAAAGTTCAAAAACATTTAGCTAGCAATATTTAATAAGCAATATATAGAAAACATTTAATAAGCAATAAAAAAAACTATAAAATCAATAAATAGCAAACATTTAATAAGCAATATTTATTTTAAATCTGCAGTGCTCAGCATAAATGAGTACACCCCATTTTGAAAATTAATATTTTTATCCATTTATCCATTATAGGTAATGTATTTTGGTGCATTTGCATAAAATAATATTTTAGTCACCGAACATCTTTAGGAATTGAAAGATAACACATTTAAATGTATGCGAAATATTGCAAAAAAAAAACATTTCAGCAATATTTTCGATATTTTTCAAGAGATGGTTTCTCTTGATTTTCGCTCTTTTTTAAAAAAAAAATTATTTTATCTTTTCCTCTAGCATATAAATTTGCATGTACTAGTTTTTGGACCATTATCATAAGTTATTTCGTTAGATTAGCTCCAGATTTGGCTTCAGTACTGACTAATCTAATGTATGTGCACAAATATAATATTGTAAATTAGTGCATCCTATAGGAAATATATTATATAGATTTTTGATATGTTGCTATGCAGTTGCTAGGGTGTCTGGATTGGTTGCTAGGCTATTACCCCCAGGAACACACGATTCTAGTGTTTGATATAGCTCACATTTCTCTGCACTTTTATGACCTGCCAAAAAGCATAACTCCAGTATAAATAATGGCAGACCTCTCATCAACAAGACAAATAATTTGAGGTATAATTCATGTCAGCGCAGGATGAGTTGTGCACACAAGTTTAATGCTCGCAACTTTGTTCAAATCCCTAAGCTTTAGAGCAACAGTAATGAAAAATATAGATCTTGATTTTTAAATGGCCTGGCATGTTTCATTGCGGTCTAATCGGATCCCTCTTATGTAATAATATGTTAGAAAAAATATATAATCTTATTTGGATGTACTGTACTAAAGAAATTTCTGCTGCTATATCCAATCTGTTTAATTCTTTAAGATGCTCTGGTGCCTTTCTGTGGATTCTGCTTATGATCACAGTCTTGATTTCTGATATACAAAGCAGACAGCATGAGATTATGTAAGAGATTGTCTTATGTAAATGTTATATTGACAGTGATGAGCTAATTCGATTTGCTAGACTGTAGATGGCTCTGTTTGGCTGGAATAAATGCACCAATCAAAGCATTTTGACTGAAAAGGTCAGACCTGAAAAGTTAAATCACCAGGATTTTAATATTTCAATATTGAAATAAATCCCTAACTTTAACTTACAAATATAATTAACATCTGTCAGCAGTTTTCAGCGATAAATGCACCATTATGATTACATTACTCTTCATTAAGCACTCTTGTATGCTTTTACTGTATTCATACATTGATGCATCACTGTTTGAGCCTACACCTGTAGCTGCATATAAAAATGTCTCTTAAAGGGCACCTATTATGCAAAAATCATTTTTATAAGTGGTTTAAACACAGTTGGTGGCAACAGTCTGTGAATATAACCAGCTCATAATGGTAAAAATGTTTAATTTCATTTTTTATAATCACACTTCATGAAAACAGTCTGCAGAAACACTTTGATTGACATTCTCCCCTTGTACGTGTCATCAGAGGGGGAAAGCCCCGCCCATTAGTGACGATCTCTCCCTCATTAGCATATGATGTTAGTCTTGTTTTTAAATCTGCCACTGTGCTGACACATAGGCATTTGTAGCTCCGCCCTCTTTTGAAAAGAGGGCTGGGACTCCAGTCTCATTTAAAATTAAAGCGACAGTCACCAAAAAGTTATAAAACATTATTTGTGGGGTATTTTGAGCTGAAACTTCACATACATGCTCTAGGGACATCAGATACTTATTACATCTTGCAAAAAGGGGCATAATAGACCACCTTTAAAATGATTTGTTTAGATGTTAAAATATGTTCTTGTGTTCTTTTGGAAAATGCAAAGTTTTTTTAGTTAACAGCTTTTTTTTGTCAGTGTCAGACAGAGGATGTACATATTTGATAAGCATCATAAATCTGTAATGTAGTTTTGCACCACAAGCTGCTTGAAATGGATTTGCAAATCCAAATATGACTCAACTAGCAATCAGCAACTTAGTTTAATTCTTTGTCCAAATGATCGCAGAAGTAAAGAGTGTTTTGCTTTGATTGCAACAGTTAGTTTCTAGAGGTAAAATCTAATTTTCTCTGTGGGGAAATAAATTTTTAACTATTTGATTTTGAACCCATCAGTTCACATTAATTCATCCCATTGTTAAATTGTGTTTACTACTAGAAAAAAAACTACATTAACCATGGTGCTGAAGAGAAAATTCCATCAATCATGATGCTAACTGCACAGCCTTTTTGCCTCTTGGCTTGAAATCAATTTCTGCAATGTTGTAATTCTCCTCGTACCTAGTTGATTTACTTCATGGCTTAATGCTTTTAAAAATACTTTTTAAAATCACTATGAGACTATGGGGAAAAAACGAATGAGCAGAAATACGTCCACTCAATGCTGATAAAAAAAATCAGTGTGCAGTAATGTATTCTTTATTTAATCTCCTAGTGGTGCAGAAATTAAATTAATTTCTTAAAGTTCAATTTATTGTAAAAAACATGAAATCCATCCCTTTTCTGACCTGTAATATTATAGCCAATTTAAAAAATGTTAGATGACTTTTGTAGGCATATTCCTTATTGTTAAATCACTAACAAAACAAAAATGTAAATTTGTTAGTGATGCACTGTATTTTTGATGCCAGAAAATTATTTTCAGCTAAAAAAGAAAATTGGCCAAAATGATAAAGCAAAAAGGCTATGTTATTGCTTTCACACCTGATGTGGAAAGCGCTGCGCTGTGCTATGAAACCATTCATTTCAATGGCTTTTGCTGTGCAAGGGCGGTTTGTTGCCATGCCGACCAAAGCGCAAGAGCAGCGGAGAGCATCATCGAGTAACTAATGCGCTCAAAGTTCAGAATAGCTCAGTATTCCTCTCTGCGAATATTCTGCTAATGTAAACATTCTTGTCAATGCACTGAAAAAGCAAAGTCCAACATGCCAACGGGACATTTCTATATAGCATGCTTGTTCCTTCTGCTTGCAATAGTGCTACTGTCCTGTCCTGTACTAAAATGACACCTCTCAACTTGGTCACTGTAAATACAATTTTAATGTCAATAAAATTTTATTATTTTACTGGCTTTTGTTTTTTTAAATCAGTATAATTTAAATTATTGAGCTAAATATTAAAAGTCTTATGAAATTATGTTTAATAAAATAATTATTACAAAGCATTTTTGGTTTCTGTTTTCAGCCAGGTGCATTCAGAATTTTCATTTTGGTGCATCATTAAAATGTATTTATCCTAAAATCTCCTTTCTACATATATTCTTAGATCAATCACTGTTAAGACACAAATGCAGATATTTGCTATTCAAACTGTTTTCTTTGTTGCCTGTTTGGCTCTATGCATTGTTTAACAATGTGTGCCTTTTAGTGCTCGATTTAGCAATCCATGTGGATGTAGAAAATGAGAAACAGCAGGCTGGAAAGAGAGAGCATTCGTTTCAAAATGCTTGACTTATAATGCCATTCTTATAATAATGCAAATGCATGTCGCTCTGTAGACGATACTTAATGCCTACATAAAAATGCACCAGCTTTTTCTTTGAAAATCCTACATGCAAATCCTTCACAGCATTAGACTGACATGCTTCCTTAAACGTTGGTAGAGAAAAAGGGTGAATTTTTCTTGGCTATCGATATGAAAATGGCTGAGAAGCAACACCATCTGTGAAGCTTTTTCTCATTTGATTGCTGTTAATATTTGCAGTCAGTCTTGATACGTTCCTTCATATGAATCAATATGCAGTCAAATTTAAAACCTTGTTTCATAATCCATGTGATCAATTCTAATAAACCTACTTAATTGTGATAAATCCTGCTTGCGCGCATTAAACATGCAAACACTTATACTTCTTTCTCTCTCTATCCCTCTTCTTGATGTGGGATTGATTGATTATATGGCCTGTGTGTTTTTCCCATTGGGTGTTGAACTGCAGAGTTTTATGTAAAGCACTGCAAACGCCTCACACCCACAATCTCTTCAGCTCTATCTTTTAAGAGCTCCGCACCTCTCTCTGACCTTCACTACGGGGTTTAAATGACTATAAAGTGATATGCTAACACTCTGACATCTCTCTTGTTTTCATTTCTCCACCTCTGTGTTTTGATTTGTTCGGTTTGTGCAGTGGTTTGTGAATAGGGACCGTAGCTTGGCGTGTTGATTTGTAACTGGAGGAAAGATACTTTTACAAAATAAACTAATCATTAATGGTGATAATTAATTACCCTTTATTTTAAGGTGGCCTTGTATACTTACAATTTAAGGTGTGCAAATTATTTACTATAGTAATTACAATAAATTATGCATAACCCCCAATCCAACTCTAACCATATAGTAAGTGCATATAATTAATTATTTAATATATAATATTATAATATTAATATAGAATTTGACTCAGTAGTTAAATTAATAGTAACAGTGAAAATAAAATAGTGTATTTTTATTTTTTATTTATTTTAAGTCGGTGACACGGTAGCTCAGTGGTTAGCACTGTCGCCTCACAGCAAGAAGGTCACTGGTTCGAGTCCCGGCTGGGTCAGTTGGCATTTCTGTGTGGAGTTTGCATGTTCTCCCTGTGTTGACGTGGGTTTCCTCCAGGTGCTCCGGTTTCCCCCACAGTCCAAAGACGAGGTATAGGTGAATTGAATAAACTAAATTGGCCGTAGTGTATGAGTGTGTGTGCATGTGTGAGTGTATGGGTGTTTCCCAGTATTGGGTTGCGGCTGGAAGGGCATCTACTGTGTAAAACATATGCTGGATAGGTTGGCGGTTTATTCTGCTGTGTCGACCCCAGATTAATAAAGGGACTAACCCGAAGGAAAATGAATGAATGAATGAATGAATATGAAAAAGTCAGTGTGAAAAATAGCACAAATTACTTTTCACACCATAAAAGGTCATTTGTATTATGGTCAATAAAGACGTATTGTTTAGCAGAGCTTTATTTTCACAACATATTAAAAGAATTTACTTAAAAAATGGCATATGAGTGATATAACTTGAATGTAACCATTTTGCGATTATATTAAGGTTCAATGTTTCATATGTTAATATAATTACCCATTATTGGATATGTACATGGGAAACATTTTGTGTGTGAATTTTGATTCTGTTGGCTAGTTTGGTCCAGATAAAAAAAAAAAAAGAATGATACATTTAGTCCTGGTTTGTTTAGCGTTATAAAGAAATAATAATAAAAAAACACCAACAGCAAAATCACTACTTGCCGCAAACACAAATGAAGTTACTGTATACTTTAAGGCATTGCCTGTACAGAACTGTAATGACAACATTATGACAATAATAATAATAATAATAATAATAAACTAGGCATACTTGAGCTTTCTGTCCTGGTTATGGTTGCATCTTGTGGCACCTTGAATCAATGAATGTATTTTTATAGGGCTTTTACAGTGTATTGCCATTTAACCAAAGTGCTTTAAAATCAGCCACACCTGCCTGTTTTAGTTTCGATTTCTTTGGTCTGTGTTGCATTCATACTTTAGTTGAAACGCACCAGTGTTTGTTTTGGAAATTGACCAAGATCTTTTTTTTTTGGTGCGCTCCAGTGTTCAGATGCCAGCATTTTACACTTACAAATCTATTCTAACAGAGCAATCACACCAGGTTCGTTTTAATCAAAACAAACCTGTGAAAAGTGAATACACCCTTAGCGAGCCTGCTCTTTCAGGGCCTTGTTGGAAAAGTGGTTTATCTCAAAAAGCAAAACAGTCATGCCTGCACCTGTTTGATGGAAATATCGAAAGATAGTATTAACTGGGAGCACAAATCAGATGCACAGAGAGGAACACCGATATGCAATGCAATTAGCTAATTTGGGGCCTGTGGATTAACTAAATAATGCTAGCAAACATTTTTGTTGTTCACAGCAGTGCAGTTACCTTGATGTCTTGACTATTATTTTACAAATCATCTCTCATGGCCTTGGATCCTATCAAGTCCAAGGCATTTTCAATCATTTCCTATATATTTAGTTACTGCCTGTGCGTGAATTTTATACATTTTAATGTTGTTACCTGGCAATGTGGATGGTTAGATTGCTGAAATGTTCAAACCATATACTTCCTATGCAGACTGACTTTTTTATTAACTTTCCAAAGCTCACAAAATATGACAGCATTTTGGTTAATTTTGAGAGCCTCTTTATTTAACCTGTATAGCCAAAGACCTGGTTTTGAATGGAACTTTGTGCAACTGTGGCAGAAATCAGCCATTCTTCTAAATTTGGCCAGTCTAAGTCACAGTTTGCACAGATCATTTGCTTTAAAATGGGAATTCAGTTGCAAATTTTCTTGGGCTTTCTTCATGAGCACACACTGCATTACCTCTGCTTCGTTCATTATGCTAAAAGCACACCTCACAAATGACTACACTCACACAACGTCCATCTCGCTTCAGCGCAGCATATAAAAAGCAGAAAGGCACAGATGGCAGAGCATTTTGTGAGCGTTGCACAAGCATTGAGTGAACGCTGCACCTGTTTATATTTAGCTTCAGTGTGGAGCACTGGGGGGACGTAGAATCAAAAAGAAAAGGCATCTGTCTCGCATGGCGAAATCTTTCCTTTCCTCAGCCTCTCCCCAGAATTCATCCTGACCCGCTCCAGCAGTCAAGCAAAGCTGTGCACATACATTTTGTCAGAATTTTGTTAAAAGCAGAGCTGTTTATTTGCCACAAAAAGCTTTTATTCTCTACCAACCAGTTTGGTTTTGGAGAATTTCTTGGCATAATACAGTATATATGTGAATTTACAAGTTTATTATTATTATTATTTATACAATGTATTACTATTGATTTTTATGAAATAATCCTTTGTGTTTAATAGCAGATATCTTTGATTTCTATTGAGGCATCATATAGGGACCAGAGTGGGTTGGGATCTTTGTCTTTTTTTAATAAGCAACACCCAAAACCTTAACAACTGCACAAGTCCTTTACCATATTAGCTCAAAATCTGTCAGAACAACAATGTAACGGCAAAGTAATGCCTTGGCAAACCACAATACTTTTGTAGGATGGCTTCTGTTTAAGGCTAGTTTACATTAGTGAGCAATATGTGATGCAGGTTGTGGCAGTTTATGCATGCTTGTATGCACCAAATATGTACGAGCAGTTGCATCAGTGTAGATTAGAACAGAATCCTATGGGGTGTGATGCTTGTTTATCAACCCGAGTCAAAAATCTCAGTGAGAAAGAACAAAGCAAACAATCCAACACTGCCATACTGACAGAACCCTATGCGAGGCAACGTGAAAATACATATGAGTCAGACAAGAAAGTTGAGAAAAGACAGAGGGGACAGCAAACTGAAAATGCATTCTGTTTATAGAACAAGGAGAACCTTTGTAGTTTATTGCTGTACTCATGAGACTAATTAGGAACTTTTGTAATATACAGTATATGCATGGTTTTGGTGTTCTTCAGGACATTAAATGTTTTTTAAATTATCTGTAGGCTCATGGCTGTTAAATAACATTCAGTAGATGGTTTATTGTATTATTGGCTCTCTACTGTGAGTTTTACTAAAAAATATTTTTCCCTTCATAGTTTCTCTGTCAATGCGATTGAGTTGAACTTCATACTAGGGTCACGATACTGGAATTCGATACCAATCGGTACTGAAATTTTAAAAACGTCCATTTCCCGCAAACATTTAAGCGCTGTGGAGCACGTTCTTAAACAGCGCTGATTTGCCATTGTGTTCACGTGCTCAACAGAAATGACTGTGATTGGTCGTGAAGGTCATCAATTCACCGAACTCACCGCTGTTTACTGCGTGTAACCACAGATACAGGGACACTGGAGAGTTTTAAAGCCGCGATTCATCAGCGGATCGCTCGTATGTCAGCTTATAGAAAAACCAGCTGATCGACGTGTCTTTGAAACGCTCCAGTGTCCCTGTATCTGCGGTTACACGCAGTAAATAGCGGTGACTACAGTGAACTGATGACCTTCACGGCCAATCACAGTCATTTCTGTTGAGCATGTGAACACAATGGCAAATCAGCACTGTTTAAGAACGTGCTCCACAGCCCTTAAATGTTCGTGGGAAATGGACGTTTTAAAAATTTCAGTACCGATTGGTATCGAATTCCAGAATCGTGACAACCCTACTTCATACTGTACAATCACTGTCTATAATCTTTTTGGATACCACTCTCTGGGGTTTCTAAAGTCAGATACTTTGAATTGCTATTATATTACTGTATGTACTGCAAAGTCAGTGCTTGCAACATATATTTTCAAGAATTATGTTAGAAATAAAAAGCCAAGTGCTTTTAATTATCATATATTTACTTCAAATTCATTTCATTAAATACTTTGTAATTTAAATGCACAGGGGCCACCTTTATTCAGTGGAATCAGCCATCATTTTAAGCTTGGGTGTCTTGACTGGACTTATCAGAAGGTACATAATTGTGTGTGTTAAACACATTGGCTTTAAAGAGAGTCGGCAAGGCCTTTGAGAAAAGGTCACAGTCTTGGCCACAACCCAATTATGCTTGCTTGCTCGGCTTGACCAAATCCCTTTTGAATTACAATAGTAGTGTGACAAAGGCAGTGAGAGGAAGAGAGAATGTCAGTGAGGATGAGTGATGTGATAAATTGCATGTAATCTGACTATTGACACTTTCACCTTGTATTCAGTTTTTTCCCCCTTTATATCTCAATTCTTTCAAGATATTAATTTCATGTTTGCTTTCTATTTTCAGAAGAAAGAATGGCTGTGTTTGACATGCCAAACCCAGAGAGCAATGTCAGGGAGCTTAGGGGATATTACTCCTCCTGTGCCACCATCCGTTGGATCTCCCCGACTACCAGGCCCAGCCAATCAACAGCAGCAGCAGCAGCAGCAGCAGCGAGGGTCCAGTCAGCAAGCTTCACTGAGACCAACTGGCCCTCAGCAGCAAAAGCCAGCTGGAGCCCAAGTAAGTGTTCCTTTCTCTCCAGTAAAACAAGGGGCACCACAATTCAAGGGCCCCTCTCAGCAATTACCTGCAACTAAGACTGACACAAAAAAACAAGATCAAGGAAATAACAAGAAACAAGTTATGTCCAAAACAGAAAAAGATGGGGACATCAAAGCATCATCTAAAAAGGGAACATCGGATAAAAAAGATGAGAAGAAAAGTAGTGGCGTACAGAAATCTAAACAAGATGACGTGAGTGGCCCTCCGTGTCCTCATCACCACTGTCTGTGTCTTTCATAACAGATCACTTCAACATTCTTTGATGGGAATGTTATGTGTCAAATAAATTCACCAATTTCATCTGTATTCAAAACCAGTTTAAAATTAACTACTGTAACATTAACTTGTTACTGTTTTGGCTGATACTGCCTGGTCACTAATTTAGCCCCATGTAATAGCTAACATTTCCAGAATTCTAATTTGAATTACAATTTATATAATAATATTTGCATGCCATTTGTATGTGATTAACTAGTATTATTAGTATTATTATAAGGATTTAAATTCACTTTTAACCTCATCCCCTCCAGGTTTTGCATCTAATGTGAGCCATTTGCATGTTTTGTATGTTGTATGTTTGTTGATCATAAAAATATTTTTTACATAATGATCTATGTCCTAATGTATTATCCTCTGTATTTACAGGATTCCAACAAATCTAGCACGCAGAGTCTGAGTGATACAGGCTACTCCTCAGATGGTATATCCAGCTCCCAGAGTGAGATTACTGGCTTGATCCAAGAAGACTCTATGAAGCTCAATGAGAGAGGGATCTCTGACCAACGCAGTCCCCCAAGTCCATCTGAACTAACAAAACTGGAAAGTTCAATGCGACCTCTGTTGGAGTCACATACAGGCACCGGCCAAGGACAGCACCGTGATGGAAGGGACAATGCAGACCAGCAGAGGCCTCGATCTCTGTCCATAACACAAGATCAAGAATTTGAGTCTGATGAGGAAGCATCAGATGATCTGAGCTGTAAATTAAGACATGATTATGTGGAAGATAGCAGTGAAAGTGGACTTTCTCCATTGCCACCCCGGCAGAAGAAGTCACAGAAAGAGCTAACAGATGAGGAGTTTATGAGGAGACAGATTCTGGAGATGAGTGCAGATGAGGAAGATACAGCAGATACTGAGGGTCATGTAAAGTCAAAAAGGAGCCATAAACACAGTGGAGATCTAGGAAAAGAGAGGCGTCGCTTGACACAGCAATCTAGCAGTTTTGAAGAAGACTCTAAAAGTGCTGATAACTACAAATCTGCTGAAGCTGATGACATGATGGCCTCACAAGGTGGTTTGAGACGGTTTAAAACTATAGAACTGAATAACACAAACAGCTACAATCGTGACATGGAACTCAACACAGATCATGACCTTAGGGAGCCTGAGCTTGAGATGGAAAGCCTTACTGGGTCACCTGAAGAAAGATCACGGGGAGAATACTCTTCAACCCTTCCTGCAACAACACCAAGTTATACCTCTGGAACTTCTCCAACTTCTGTGTCATCAATGGAAGATGACAGTGATAGTAGTCCTAGCAGACGACAAAGACTTGAGGAAGCAAAGCAGCAGAGGAAAGCAAGGCATCGATCTCATGGCCCACTACTTCCCACCATTGAGGACTCCTCAGAAGAAGATGAATTGCGAGAAGAGGAGGAACTTCTGAGAGAGCAAGAGAAGATGAGAGACTTAGAACAGCAGAGAATTCGCAGTACAGCCAGGAAAACCAAAAGGGACAAAGAGGAACTAAGGGCACAGAGACGTAGAGAGAGATCAAAAACTCCTCCTAGTAACCTTTCACCTATAGAAGATGCATCCCCAACAGAAGAGCTCAGACAAGCTGCGGAAATGGAAGAACTCCATAGATCATCCTGCTCAGAATATTCTCCCTCCATGGATTCAGAAGCTGAAGGATTTGAAATGGGATCAAAGCTGTACAAGTCTGGCAGTGAATATAATTTGCCTACATTCATGTCTTTGTACTCACCAACAGAGAAAACATCTGCTGTCTCTCCATCCACAGCAGATAAATCATTAAAAAGTGCTGAAGAGGTTTATGAGGAAATGATGCGAAAAGCAGAAATGATGCAAAAGCAGCAGCAACGTGCACCAGGAGGACCAGGGCAACAAAACCAGGAAAGAATGCTTCAAACTGACAGAAAACAGCATTTAGATTCTGGAACAACTTCTTTGAGTCCGGGTACAAGTCCTACCCAGATCTCAGCTCCAGTCTCATTCTCTGGAAATGATCCTTCAGGTAGAGGGGCACAAAGGATGCAGTCTACTCAGAGTCATTCACAAAGTCAAGTTCGAATTAACAACCAAACCTCTAAGGGAGGCCATGGTGGTTCCCCACAGTCTCAAATTAGGCAGCCTGCTCCAACACAGCCTCAAGGAAGACCTGTTGTTCAAGGGACTGCACAGGGTCAAGTGCCTGATCCCGGAGCTTCCTCTTTAACATCAAAAATGTTCTCGTATTTCAAAGGCTCAAGTCCTTCAACATCCCCCTCTACTTCCCCCATGCACAGTCCAACACGTGGCCCTGCACCTTCTACTATTTCTACTGTGGCACCCACTCAAACCTCTCAAAGCCCCCATAGATCTGGGACACCACGTCTTGCAAGACAACAGTCCTCCCAAGATTCCCCCGTTATAGTGATTACATTGGGATCAGGGACTAGCAGTCAAACCAAACCAGCAACTGTAAATTCCTCCACTTCACCTTTATCCTCACCAACAAAAGATAGCCAAAAGACTATTTATCAGACTCAACATACATCAACAAAGTCACCCACATCACCACAGAAATATCCAACCCACCAAACGTCTCAGCATGTCTTACAAAGGGCACAGATATCAGAGCGAGTTAGTTTGGCTGCAAGTACAGCCTCCTCTGCTGGTTCCCAAAGTAGTGGATCTCTTCCTGCGGGAAACATATCCTTATGTAGAATCTCAACTGTACCTGGTACCTCAAGAGTTGTAGAGCAAGGCACTATTCCTCCTGGTAGTAATATAGTGGATCTTAGAGCACCAATGAAGCCTGCCCCAATCATCATGACAGATCAGGGTATGGACCTAACATCTTTAGCTTCTGATGCAAGGCGATACTCTCTTGATTCAGAAACAGCCCCAAGTCGTCATACTGCTGTACAACCTCTTATTATAAATCTAAATTCACAGGCACAACCTCAGGTGACAACAACTACACCAACAACAGTAAGTGTCACTGTGGCAGCATCTATGTTCATATCACAGCCAAAGCAACCAGTTGTATATGGGGATCCTTTGCAAAATAGAGTTGACTTTGGCCAAGGAGTTGGATCTGCAGTCTGTCTGACACAGACCAGGCCACTAATTACAGATCCATCCATTCCAAAAATTGATGCATGCCTGGAAAATTTAGGCATTCAACAGCAGCAACTTCAAAAACAGCAACAGAAGCTTCAGCAACAACAAGAGCTCCTTGAGCAACAGCTCCAGAAGCATCATCAAAATGCATCTTTTGCTCGATACAATTTAGCAAATCAAGTACAACCAATACTGTTAAAGAAGGACTTGGTTGTGAGCCAAAACACCAGTGGAGGGACACAAACAGCAGTTAGTTCCATTGCCAAGATATCCCCGCTACCTCCACCACCATTATCATGCTCTGCATCTACCACACCTACACTTGGTCATGACATATATGGTGGAGTGGCTTTGGAACTAAAGAACAAGCCTGCTGTAATAAATCTCTCCACAGGAAATCCCCAGGTAATGATGGTGCAGTTGGAAGAGAATCGCACTCAGGGAGCAACAGTGACTCAACTTGTTAAAAGAGAGGAGCCTCCTCCACCAGTAGATGTTCTAGATCTCACAGGACAGATTAAACCAGAGAATCAGTTAGCTTGCTGTGATGTTGTCTACAAGTTACCATTTGCAGGCAGTTGCTCTGGCCCCTTTGCTCAGAGAGGTAAGACTACACCGTCAGAGCCACCTGCAGAGCCAACCCAAGTTCACGGGCAGCAGAGCCAACCTATAAATGATGCTTACCAAACAGCAACTATACAAGCAACTGCAGATGAATCCAAATCCTTTACAATGCCTTCTGCAGGACGACTTCTACCATCTATGTCAGACAATAATCTAGCAGGTTCAAGTCTCCAATATTATCAGAGGACGGACCCTGGGGACCTAGCAGTGGATTTAAGCACCATGAAGCAGGCCTATGAGGCAGGATATCTTGGAATGGGCTCTCAATATGGGTCATACACAGATTTACGCCATCAAGGAGGTGATTCAGCTCCACCATTACCTTTGAGAAGATATGGTTCAATGTCTAATATAAATGCAGAATATGGCTATCCTCCACGTGATCTTGGTGGTTTTCAAGAATCTAATCTTGCACAGTACAGTGCCACTACAGCTAGAGAGATTAGCAGAATGTGTGCTGCTCTCAATTCTATGGAGCAGTTTGGGAGTCGATACACTAGTACTCCTGAGCTTCTGCAGTATGGTGCTGGAAGAGGAGGCCCTGCAGGTAGACTTAACCTTCAACAAGGTCTAGCATCTATTAGAGCCAACTTGTTGTATGGCCCTGATGGCAGACCAACAGTACATGGTCAAACACTTACAAATTTAATCAATGCTAGACAAGCTAGTCTAAGATCTTTATATCCTCCTGCTGGAAGAACAGCTGATGGCATGATATATTCTACTATCAACACCCCAATAGCCTCCACCCTACCAATCACCACCCAGCCTGCCCCTGTTCTCAATCCCATGTTAAGAGGAGCATATGGATCTTACCCTTCAGGAGGTGTAACTGCTGTACCTCTGGCTAGCCTCACCAGGTTGCCTCAAGTCACCCCAAGAATGCCTCTTAATGCCCAGGCACCTTACAGATATCCTCCTCCAAACCAGTTTTCAGCAACTGCTCCAGAAACTTCATCAGTAAGTGTCCCACCTTCTAGTACATGCCAGGAAGCTCCAGTTTATCTGGGAAAGCCCACAGCCCCTGGCAGTATGTCAACAACTGCATCACATAAATCTGGTCAACCTGTTTCAAATATGGGCATGCAAAGTGTACAACCAGCACATACCAGTATGGTACCAGTTCAATCAGTTGTCAATGCTCCTGTAACGCATATGTCAGTAGAAGGTACTACAACGCAACTCCAAACACAACCCCAAACTCAACCACAGTCATTGGTCAAAGGTCAGGAACAGGCTCAAGGCCAGTCTCAGACACAACCTCAAATACTAACACTGCCACAAAAACAAACCCAGGCAATTACCCGAGTGTTTCCAGATGCATCTGCCAGTACCACTATAACAACATCTGCAGATATTGAAAAGGAAAAGGAAGAAGAAAGATTGCGACAACAGCAGGAGCAACTCTTGCAGCTTGAACGAGAACGTGTTGAGTTGGAGAAATTGCGTCAGCTACGTCTACAAGAAGAGTTAGAGAGGGACCGCATGGAGCTTCAGAGGCACAGAGAGAAAGAACATCTACTCATGCAGCGAGAGATTCAGGAACTTCAAACCATAAAGCAGCAGGTACTTCACCAGCAACAGGCTGAAAGGGAAACCCAGCTTGTGATGCAAAGAGAGCAGCTGGCACAGCAGAGGATGCAGCTAGACCAAATTCACTCTCTGCAACAGCAACTCCAGCAGCAACTTGAAGATCAAAAGAGGCAGAAAACAGCAGCCATTGAAGCAGCAGCGGTTGCAGCTGCTGCAGAAGCGGCGGCTGCTTCAGCCGCTGCTGCAGCAGCGGCTACAACAGCTCAAGGTGCAATGCAAGGTGTGATGGTTGGTGGAACTACTCCTCAAACCATTTCAATTATCTATGACCAGAGCGGTAGAATTATTCCTCAAGAGGGTCAGAGTGTGCAACTCTTGCCATGTGCTGATGGGCAGGTGGTCCAGGCAGTGGTGTCCACTAGGCCTTTGCCCAGCTCTTCTTCAGAGATGTCCCTTAAGAATAGTGAAGAACACGGAGATCGGATTATGAAGAAGCAAAACTCTATGCCCCGTTTGAGGAATGGGTCAGAGGATGAGTCTGTAAAGAGAATTGCAGATTGCAGTGTCCAAACTGATGATGAAGACACAGAGGACAAACTCATGTCTCGTCGTCGCAGAACTAGACGTATAGCTGACTGCAGTGTCCAGACAGATGAAGAGGATCAGGGTGAGTGGGAGAGTCAGCCAATACGCCGCAGACGTTCAAGATACTCAAAACATTCTGAATCAACTGCAGAGACTAAGAATGATGCATCTAAATCTAGCATTGCCATTCAGACCACCAATGACTTTTCATGTCAGACTGAGTCAGACCAGTTGGGTAGAATATCTCCAGCTATACACATTACCATGGCTGAAACTTCAAAGGTTGAACTCCTTCACTACATATCTGCTCCAGAAAGAACCCACAAGGGAGAGAGTTTAGCCTGTCAAACTGATCCAGAGGCACAATACCATGGAGTGGTTGCTCCTCAGCTCAGTGTTCCCACTACTGTTAGTCCCTATTCCACCAGTCTACAATTAGTTGGTGCCACACCTACCAAATTTGAAAGGAGAAAGCCAGACCCTTTAGACATTGGATACCAGCAAGCTCAGCAGCAAAATGAATCTCTTTCACGTCAGCCACCCAAATCTCCACAAGTGCTATACTCTCCGGTATCTCCTTTGTCCCCCCATCGTATGTTGGAGACTACCTTTGCTTCCAGTGAGAAACTTAACAAGGCACATGTGACTCCCCAACAAAAAGCCTTCACTGCTGAATCACCACAGAGGCATCAGACTATTCCAAGGCCCATAAAGAGTGTTCAGCGATCATTGTCCGACCCCAAGCCTCTCAGTCCAACATCAGAAGACCCAGCCAAGACCAAATTCTCCCTATACCAAAGTCAAGCCAGCCCAGCGAGTCAGGTATGGAACCATTTCATCATATATTTGTATTTACTATACAGTGTTCTGTTGTTGACATCAAAACCACACCTTATAGACAGTAATTTAGACAATTAACAAAATCAACATTTAAATCATTTATACAATGTGGGGCTGTATAATAGTATAGAATGCATTTATTTAACAATTTCATAATTTTATTTATTTTCAATTGCATGTTTATTTATTTCATGTGTATATAATATGTGATAAAAACAGCAGGGCATGAACATACTGTATACATAAAACACAGAGAGAGAGAGAGGGAGAGAGTGTGAGAGAGAGAAACTGCTATATCTGGCAAAGTCTCTGAACTGCTAGAGGGTGGCACAAAGTGTAGGCATACTGGGTCAGCCCTGCTGTCTTCCGGCTTGTCAGCAGCTGGTCAGAGAGTCTTTCATTCTCAGTTTGAATCCTGTCTAAGGAATGCTCAGGCTTGTGCATTCAGAGTACCGCACACCAGATAAAAGGAGTCTATTTTTTGTCACTTCATCCAATGACTATTATATAACTGAATTTCTTTAATGGATTATCTACCTCCACATTACTGTAGGTATGCATATATTTTTATAATTTGATGTTTACTTACTGTTTCATTGTTTGTAAACTGAAATGTTATTATGTTAACACTAAAGCACCAAGTCTGGTGTTGACATCAAATCGTTACAGTTGAATATAATTTTTGTCATTTTTCCATGCATAATGTATTGCTTGACTGATTATGGATCCTTTATAGAATACAGTGTCATGGTTATCTATTTCTAATTACTTGAATTAAAGTAAGCATTTAGCATTTTGTGTGTGCTTGCAGTATATGGTCAGGTAATGGTTGGTTTAGTTGGATTATAATGTCCCAAAGTGCCAGAAAATATATAAAGTATATAAATGCAGCAAAATAAAACAAAATGCAGCATGTTTATTATAAAGACAGATTTACCTACCTTTATCTTTAAAATGTTTCTGGCTGCTGTCATATTAATCTCTAAAATCTCTGCATTCCAGATGTCTGCCTTGCAACAGCAAAATGCAATGATGAGAAAGGTGAAGAGAACTCTCCCCAGTCCTCCTCCAGATGAGACACCTTTACCGATTGTGACACCAGCAATTCCCCATATATACAGTTCCCCTGGGGTATCCCAGAGGGTTTTGCCACGTACTGCACAGGGTGTAATGAAAGCAGGCTTGTTGAGTGAACTAAAAGCCGTAGAGCAAGAATCCACCAAATTACGTAAACAACAGGCTGAGTTAGAAGAAGAGGAGAAAGAGATTGATGCTAAGCTACGATGTTTGGAAATGGGCATCACTCAACGCAAGGAAACCAGAGTAAAAGAGAGAGAGAGGCGAGAGTTGGCATACTTACGATGTATAGGGGATGCACGTGACTACATGTCAGACAGTGAACTGAATAATTTGAGATTAGCTGGGGTAGCACCAGGCACCTATGAAGAAAATGGAATGCTGTCACGTCCAAGTACAGCTCCTCTAAGCCAGTTTACTTCTGATTTGAATGCATCTCAGTACCCTCCTACCTCTTCATATGTTCCATATCAATACCCACAGCCCCAACCGACACCCACACAACCACCCACTGCCACCTATCAGATTGGGTTTCAGCCAACACCATACCCAACCTCCTCACAGCCCCAGCCTGGAACCTTCCAACCTCATCCTCCTCAACCTTCCTCTTATCAAACCCCAGGGCCATACCAGACTCATAACTATGGTCAGCCTACTTATGAGTCTGACCTTGGTTTGCAGCAGGCCAGTCACCAGGGATTCCAACCACCAACTGCACCTTTAGCAGGCCAGGCTCTACCTTATCCTGCACAAAGCATGTCCTTCCAACCACAAGGAGACATGCTTTCTGCCCACCAAAGGCCAAGGCAAACTTCACTAGCTGATCTGGAACAGAAGCTACCCACAAACTATGAAGTGATCAGTAATCCTTCAATTCCGGTAGCAACATCAGCTCAAGATACTGGATTCAGCGGTGTCTATTCCTCACCATTGAACAATGCTTATGGTCAGTATCGGCCCTCTGATCAACCTTTGACTGAACGTATCCCAAGTCCTTCATCAGGATATGGAACAGATGGTGTCTATGCCACAAATCTAGAACAAAATATCCCCAGAAATTATGTCATGATTGATGATATCAGTGAACTCACAAAAGAGAATATGGGGTCCTCTGATATGTCACGGTTAGGTTATGGAAGTGAGAATGGCCCACGTGGACCAACTTATGGTGATGGTTCTGAGAATTTATATGGAAGAAATTCAAACACCTATCAAAGTGCAGTAGACAGCCATGGACATCCAATCACCTCTGTAAGTGGTGGTTCTGGTTATTATTATGATGACTATAAGCACTCTTCACGCAGTAGTGGGGGAATGGGCAGCCAGAAGCACTCATCCAAAAATCTGGCACCTGCCGTTTCGTCCAAACGTAGCAAACATAGAAAGCAAGGCATGGAGCAAAAAATTTCCAAGTTCTCTCCAATTGAAGAAGCTCGAGATGTAGAGTCTGATCTAGCTTCGTACACCATGACAACATCGACTGGTGGTAGCTGCACTGTGGTGTCCAGGACTGGCGTGAAAAAAAGCTATGACCAGCAGAAGTACTATGGATCAAGGGAGGCATTGGAAGAGGATGATCGCCTATATGGCTCTGGACGATCAAGGTCCACAGGTTATGGTATGGATAAAATTTCCTCCAGAGACTCAAGTGGTTACCGAAGTAAGTCTTATGAGAGGGATGCTATGGAGCGATCACAAAGGGGCACCCATGGTCGTAGTGGCCGTCCTTCTATGCGTACACAGAACTCGGAGGAAGAGAGCCCTCTGAGTCCCGTTGGAAAGCCCATGGGAATTGGCCGTGGCTCTGTGCCAGATCCCCATGATGTGCGAAATCAGTATGGCTCCAGCCATTCCTTACCAGATGTACAGGACCACCATATAAGGGATATGCCTAAGAGTCATGTATATAAGCCAGATGACCCTTACCTTGCAGATGACATGCACTGTGCTGTTTCAGACAGTGAAGGTAACTGGTGCTGAATTTAAAAACTGCATGTTTAAATGCACCCAGCAATTAAAAACTTGCATGCCAATGATCTTGCCTTGAGGGCAGAGAAAACAGAAGTTTGGACTATTGTTGTATGTGAATGCTGTAATCAATGCATGAAACCGCATATGCCTTTTTGCATGAACTGCATGATCTGTTATGTTATATGTTTTGATTGATTTAAATGTTTTTTTTTTGTTGTTGTTATTCTTGTTGTTGGCTGTTGGCTTCCTTTTTTGTTCCTTGGCTGTTTTCTGCGGGATTTGAGTGATGCATGGCTTCACTGTATACATTGACTGTTCTTTGTCAGTTCGTTGGCACTTCCTGTAGCACAAAGTATTGACTTTCTCCTTTCATTTCCCAAAAAGCCTATCATTTGGGTCAGGAGGAAACAGACTGGTTTGAAAAACCACGTGAAGCTCGTTCTAAACACCATGGGAGTGGAAGTCACTCATCTTCTAGCAGGAGAGGCAATGTAAAGCACACCTACCATGATTATGATGAGCCCCCTGAAGAAGATCTCTGGCCTCAAGATGAGTACGGACACCAACGGCATTCCACTTCCACCTCATCTCGGGAACACCGTCACCATGGCAGCAGTTCAGGAAGACACTCCTCTTCCCGTCATACCACAGATGATCCCAGGTCATCTCGTTCATCACGATCACATCCAAAAGATCCTTCCATCCGCTCAGATGGGCGAACCACCTCATCCTCAACACAGAAAAGATCCTCAGATCCACGATCTGGCAGCCACCGAGACTCAGGAGAATACTCTCGTGATCCATCAGGCCACCACCATGGCTCAAGTGGACAAAGAGGCCAGAGGCAACCAGGTTCATCCAGAAGGCAGGAGCCCTCTTCAGGTTCCAGGCCACAGCAGGGTCTTGGAGAGCAGCAACCACAATCACAGCAAGGACAACAACGATCAACAGCAGGCCAGCAAGTGTCTGCCAAGCAGACAGGGTCTTTGCCACCTGAGACAGGGCAACAAGGACAACAACAATTGGGACAGACAACCCGTACACAACAGCAGCCACTACAGCAACCTGGACAACAGCCAGCAACCACGATGGGAGCAATTCAGCCCACAACCACAGCTGCTGGCATGGGAACAGGAACAGCTCAACAGCAGCCATCTAAGCCAGGTCAGGCTCCAGCACAGGCAAGACAACAACCAGGAGGACCACCCACTGCCCAGCCAGCTGCTACTATGGTGAGTTTTCATGAGTCCCTCTGTGCCTTGGCATTTAAGCTGTTCTTTGTCTCTTATTACGTTTTGCATATGTGATGGCCTTTTAAAGTGTGATTCAAAGTAAATAAATATTTTTCAGTTTCTTTGACATTGACTTTTTATTGGCTGTACAGGCTAAGTCTGACATAGCTGCACCTGCTCCTGCTCCTGCACCAACTCCTGTAGTTGCTATTGGATCAAAAGCTGCACCACAGGCTGCAAAACCACCCCAGATTCCTGCCACAGGAATTGGTAAGTGGAAATAACTCTGCTAATTCTAACTTTAATTTTCAGCAACATAGAAAAACATGTTTCGTTACCTTTCCATGATCTAAGCACATCATCACTTATTTTTTCAGGTTCAAAGGCAGCACCCCGGCCAGGGGGTATAGGTAGCGCTGCACAGCAGCCTGCCGAAGGGGAAAATGTGCTTACAAAGATCCTGCAGGGAGGAGCAGCGGAACAAGCTGGAAAATTAGGAGATGGTATGGAACTGAATCATAAGCAATCAAAAAATTGGCAGCAGGGATAGAGACAGATGTTATGGAGAATGTGTGCCATGTCTTGACTGAGGATAGTAATTAGTTGCCATTTAGCAGATGCTTTTCTTCCAAAGCAGCTTTTACTACAGTAATTTGAGCAATGGCACCCAAGGGTACCCAGGGTTTAAGTGAAAAATGGTGGGGGTTTGAGCAGGACTGTGATCTCAGTAATTCTTGAAATCCTAAAATACAGTTACTTAAGACAGAATATACAGCTTTTGTTTTTGTAGCCCAGATCTTTTAAGATATGGCACCTGTGATCTTAATTGTGTTTTTGCTTTGCTAATCTTTCTTACAGCTGTGTCTGCTCTCGGCAAGAAGTTTACTTCATTTTGGTGATCTGCCGATTGGAAGGTGAGAAAACACCTGGGTGTTCAACAGTATGAATTTCATCTGGTGTGGTTTATGCTATTTGGTGCTGGATTGGTAGACATGTTGTTCACCAACAGAACTGATGAATCTGGGACTTGTTGGTTAAGTTAGTTTAAAATAAATACAAACACAATAACATAATATAAATTTTCCAGAATGTCCAGACTCAGTATGTCAGCCAACACATTTCTCACTTTAATCTTTTAAATGATTACTTTTTGTAATTTTTTACTGCTACCTGTAGGAATTACATATGAGCTTTTAAAACCTATGTGAAACGTGTTTTTTTCCTTCTTTTTAAATGTTCCTCAGGTGTTAGTTGGGGTGATTTGAGCTTAGAACTGCAAAACCTAAGAATCTGTATCTGCCGTTTAACATCTTTAGCTGAGGGTGGGGTACACCTGAGGACACGGGTGAGTATTTTATTCTGCAAAGCTTTACTCCAGTACTCTATATATTCAAGGCAATGTAAATACTTGTAAGTAATTGCATTCTGTATAATATATGACATTCAGTCAGTGTACAGTCTCAGTGCACTGTGGGAGATAAACCAATAGAACTTCTACAAATAAAAGTCAATGCTATTATGCAGTACTATGCAAATACAATATACAGGGCAATGATTTATAAAAGGGTGAAGAACAGGGAATTTCCTCTGATTTTTGGTTCTTGCTCTATACTAAAGGTTAGAGATCAGGCTAGCTGACCCTGATCTCAGGCCACTCTGAACTAACCTTTGACTCTTCAGCTTGGGTGAATTAGGTCAGTCAAAGAGATCTATAATTAGCAGGCAGATCAGTGGGCTTGGATTAGCATTAGCATCAAAGCAAAGCTCAGTCATCTTTGTGCCGTAAATATTCTGATGAGTCACATTTAATGAAAACTGTCAAAAAGTTGTTACAGAAATGACACTGAAACCATGAGGAGAAAGTAATGAAATGCTGTACGTTAATTTAGCTCCGAACAGTGAAACATGGTCCTGTGAATGAGTTCCCTCTCAACTTCTTATTCTCTGCTGAGCAGAGCCAATGAGACCAGTGGGTCTTTTAATTAAAAGGCTGATTTAATTTCCTGTAGTTACCGTATTTCTCCTATTCTTTGTCAACCTGGGGTCTGTCTCCTCCTCATTTGGTTTCAGGTATCATATCATGGTGACTGATGTGGTCTTTTACTGTCAGGGGGTGTGTTGCATGTGTAGATCCAGAGAAAGGATCTGGGATAAAACAGTTTAGGGGCTTCTTAAACCATGGCTAATCCAATTCAATTCTCGGCTTACTATCCAATCCAAATCCTGCTCCGTACATCAGCGTGGTTTACTCACACAGTCACATTGGAAAGTGTAGATGTGTCAGTCCAGTCACTACACCTATGATAAAAACCCAGTTCTTGTTCATCTTTAAATTTGTACATTTGTATCTGCCGGTCTCTGCTCTCATTTTGAGATGAGCAGCTGAACATCATGCCTTACATTTAAATCCAAGCCTTTTCTCACTGTAATTTGTATGGCCTATTCAAATTTGCAGTGTCAATGTCAATTTTTTTCGACAAAGCTTTTCATGATCCCCATAAACAATGAATTCATCCTGTTTTGATACTTGGTCCTTGTCTGTTGTTGCTTTTTCTGAAAGTTGTTCTCTTATGCCCTCTAGTGTCTAAGAACAGGTGCACTGTATAACCCTTAAATCTTTTCTGTACATGTACTTCCCCCTCAGGCCATCAAAGATGTACAGTAGGTGACTTTTATTTCCTTCAGTAGAACATTAAAGAAGATTTTAGCTCAAACCATGGTGATTCACAAAATGCAGATTAACGTCTACAGGCACTTTGAGAATCCAAAAATTATATATACAGGTAAAATATGTTTTCTTTTGGCTGTATGTTTTTTAAGTTTACTTGAATGAATTACCAAGGACTACGGTTTCAGCTGAATATCTTCTTTTATTGTTGTAATGAAGAAGAAAAAAACCTGCATCTTGGATGGCCTGAACGTGAGTAAATTAACAGCAGATTTTCAAACTGAAAGTAAAATGTTTTGAAGATTTAAAACTGACAAACATTGCATTTTTATGAAAGCACAACACAACGTCTGTCAGCAGAAGTTAATTTGCTTTGAGCTCTGCACTCTGATTATATCTTAATATTTTTTTTCTTTTATGACTTCTCCAGATGCGTCACTCAACCTTTGAAGTTTCAATGAAACGTTAAGATGAAATCACAGACACCATCTATCCCACGAAATCAACCCAAAATGGAGGCTTAATCTCTCTTCCAAAGCGTTTTCAGTTGATGTTGAAGCAATTACAATTCTCAAAATGCCAAACTGTCTGTTCATTTTGAGGTTTTTCCAGGCAATTATGTCTTCCCTCACATGACATAATCTGTGCTCAGGTGACCCTCCCTGTTCCCAAAACAGCATGAAGATGTCAGGCAGCAGCAGTTCTTAGCTTTTTGCAGTCCTAATGAAGACTTCAATGCCCAGATTGGAAGAGACCGTAGCAGTGAAGGAGAACGACTTACAAAGGCTTCAAACAAACTCAGTTAAAAAAAAAAAATGTATGCTCGATTTCTAAGATCTTGACATTCCAATATGGCGATGATTGACCCTCTCTATGAATGTTTTTGTTTCTTCCTTAACCTTTTTGTCAAGTGTGTAATGAATGCAAATGTGTAAACCGTGGACATGGAATGCACGCACCAAAAAATATATATGTATACATATATGAGATATATATGAATCCATATCTAGAAAACTTTTCAAAGTCTCTAAGGGTGAAGCCATGTGCACCTTGTGTAAAAAGCTGGTTATTTAACAAACTATTGGTGAAGTGCAGAGGTCAGTAATAGAATGTTAGCATAGTCGTGTCCCTCTTTTATCAACCATTAAGCCATTGCTATCTTGTCCCAGAACACCCTAAGTTTGCATTTTTTATTTTGGCGTTAGCTTATCAGTTTTTGCCTGATTTTATTTTAAATTAAGAGCCTTACTAATATTTTTTACTTGTATACCTCACATATTTTTTTAAAGTCATCGTTACTTGATTTATTTTGCACAACTGTATACTGCTAAACATGTACATATCTCTCGTTAACACTCTGCTAATGTAAGATATTGATTTGTGTATTTATGGATTTATATTTCTGGTATTGCTTTGTTTAATGTTTGGTATTATTATTATTATTATTTATATCTTTACATATTTTTTCTCATCATTATATTGATTATCTTATATGTTTTTATATAGTTTTGTTTAGTTTTTTTTTTCCTAAAGCAATAGCATGCTAATCCGTACAGAGCACAATAACTTTTGCTGAAAGTGATCCGCAATCATTCAAGTTCCTCATTACAGGTCTGATTGTCAAACACAGACAGGTAAAATAAGTTTCTGCAAACCCCAACAAACTACACCCACGTTGACATGTTCCCAAAAAAAAACCACACATTAACCGGTTATGTACATCCACCTAGGAAAAAGGGTTTGATCCGATTTCAAATATTCTATGCAATAATCCATGTAAAACTATTCCCATTGCGATATCCATCACCGACACGGCATTACAATCGGTTCAAATATGAATAGGGACATGTTTGTATTTACCTTGTATGTATGAAAATATCGAACTACTAGATTCCTTTCATTTTCTTTTAGTGGCATGTTTATGAAAGCCCTCGTCTTCCCTAGTTTTCAGGGAATCTGTTGCCAAAGGGTTAACTGTGTGGACTGTTGGTCTTGGACATCCACCATCTCTGTTGCTTGCAGCATGATTCTGCTCAGCTCTCTTTGGCTCCTTGTAATGCTGTCATTCGCTCTTCGTGTCTGCAGTTTGATCAGGCGACAAGACGGGCACACAGCTTATGCACTCGTTATTTCGTCTCCTCCAACAGGAAATGTCATTTTATGTCGTGTTGGGTTGCGAATGTTTTTCATGTTCCTCACACTGGAATCATGGTGAATTGGTCAATATAAAAAGAAGATAAAGAAGAGCGGGGCTGACACAAGAACACGATGATGTTTTCAGTGTTTCCAAGAAGATTCAAGTTTAGCGGACTTGCTGTAAACGTGATCACTCTACAGTATGTAGCATGAATTCACCTCCATGCCATCTATATGAAAATCAGGGCATGCACGTTGAAAGCACAAACTGTCCATCGTCATTTGAATTCTGTAGGGCCTCATTGGTTTGAATGTGTCATGAGGTGGTAGATTCGAGGCGAATCTTTTCCTTTTCGATACTGGAATGCTCTTTAGGCAATCGCGACTACACTGAAGAATATGAAGTCTTCTACATCACCGACACCATGGAGATATTCAATAACAAGTGCATGAGCCAAAGTTGCCACCACAAAAGCCGGCCACAGTGATAAGATAGAAATACGCAAACACAGACATATCCACATAAACAGGCATGTGCACGCACAGACACACACACACACACAAACACACACAGACTAAATGTCGCTGTAAATACTGACTTTGGTTATTTTGTACAGTGTTTAAATATCATGAGTAAAATGATGGCCGTCTTGTGCAACTTCACGCCGGCCTTGCTGCCAACCTTTTGTGCTTTTGTGTATAAAAGAATAATGATGATTATTGTTATTATGAGGAAAAAAAAATATCATAGTATATATGTTGCTGGCTCTCAATGACTGTTGACTACAGTGGAAAAAATGAGAAACGTACAATCTGAAAACATTTGGTCTGTGTAGGGTTTCTATACATATTGTGTTTGTTAAATCTAAATACAATGGAAATTATGTAAGTGGCTTCCATCATGACCGTGCCAGAAAAAGAAGGTTCAGTGAATAAGCGGATGTGGTATGAACTCAGTCAGGAATCGGGGGAAAAAACAAGACAAAACTCCAGGAAAAACGCTCTCACGAATGAAGATTCACTCACTGTTGTAAGTGCAATGGGCTAAATGTGAGTCCAGTATTCATTGTGAAATATTGTGTTCTTTTCAATGTATTCCTGTTAAAAGATAAATTTTGGTGCATCATGTCATGTAATGTGATTATGAAAATAATGAACCTGCAAATTGTTTCCAGACTGGAGAAGAATAAAGTCAAAAAATTACAGTTTACTTAGTCTCTTTTATCTGTGTCTTTGACATCTGGGAGATAAGGTATCAACCTTTCTTGTCTTCGGAAATAAAAACAGTTTCATTATTATTTGTAGTATTATATTCAGGTTTAATTTCTTAATTTTAAAAGGCCTACATGTAAAAATGCAAATTGCCTCCCAATTTTCAGTGTGGTCGTTTTGGAATGAAACTTGTAAGTTTAAGGTTGTTTATATGCCAGTAGACAGATTTTATACAGGTTTTTAAGGACTCACAGCCATATCACCCTGCAGCCCAAGACTGGTTACTCACTGAAGCTAAGCAGAGCTGAGCCTGGTCAATACCTGGATGGGAGACCACATGGGAAAACTAGGTTGGAAGTGGTGTTAGTGAGGCCAGCAGGGGGCACTCTACCTGTGGTCTGTGTGAGTCCTAATGCCCCAGTATAGTGAAGGGGACACCATACTGTCAGTGAGCGCCATCTTTCGGGTGAGACGTTAAACCAAGGTCCTGACTTTCTGTGGTCATATCATGGCACTTCTCGTAAAGAGTAGGGGTGTAACCCCGGTGTCCTGGCCAAATTCCTTCCATCGGCCCTTACCCATCATGGCCTCCCAATCAACCCCATCCACCGAATTGGCTCTATCACTGTCTTTCCACTCCACCTAGCTGGTGTGTGGTGAGCGCACTGGCGGCGTTGTCTTGTGGCTGCTGTCGCATCATCCAAGTGGATGCTGCACACTGGTGGAGGTGTGGAGAGACCCCCTCCCTCATATGGCCATACATGATAAATGCGCTATATAAGTACGCATTACATTACATTACTCAGGATAGTTTTGCCAGGAAATATGTTACTTTTTTTTTTTACAGAGGCATCATAGAGCCTCTTCGTTCTATTGCATGTGAATAATATTAAAGCTATAATAATAAGGACATAATATAATAAAAATATAATGTTCCGAATAATGCCAAAAGAACCATTCTGTACTGTAATATCAATGTGTCATGCAAAAAAAATAGTTTCAAACAGTCTCACAGATGCACTTTTACCTCCTCTACGTATTAGGCCTGCCTCATATGTCGACAAGATGCTGGTGAATTGCAGAGCCTGTGCAGACAAATCAGATGATTTCATAACTGCTGTTTACTGTTTATTTAGTCACTTGAGATTTGAGAAGAAACCGCGCTGCAAATGCAAAAAAAAAAAAGAGTGATCAAATTCCCGCCCAAACTCCAGCAGACCCAATCACAAGCACATAATAACAAACCCCATTTTGTTTCACCAACTAACTTAACTTAAAACAAAGTAGCCGAATTAGAAAACGTAACGCTTGAACATAAATCAAGGGTAATTTGGTCTTTTGAATGTTAAGATATATACTGCATCCAGTTACCAGGGGGCGACCATGAAGCTTTGGTTTTACTTGTAAGGATGTGCGAGTGATAGACAGGTATATGTGCGCATTGATATATAGCATCTTTAAATAATAAGCTTTTTCTATTATTCCTCTAACACCATTTGTGTGTAGATATTTGTTACTTTTATTTACTTGTGCAATAACAGAAGATCACATGCAACTTCATTCATTCATTTATTCATTTTCTTTTCGGCTTAGTCCCTTTATTAATCTGGGGTCGCCACAGCGGGATGAACCGCCAACTTATCCAGCATATGTTTTACGCAGCGGATGCCCTTCCAGCTGCAACCCATCACTGGGAAACATTCATACACACTCATTCACACACATACACTACGGACAATTTTAGCTTACCCAATTCACCTATACCGCATGTCTTTGGACTTGTGGGGGAAACCGGAGCACCCGGAGGAAACCCACGCGAACACGGGGAGAACATGCAAACTCCACTCAGAAATGCCAACTGCCCCAGCCGAGGCTCGAACCAGCGACCTTCTTGCTGTGAGGCGAACATGCTATCCACTGTGCCACCGCGTCGCCCCACATGCAACTTGTTCTGGTCTAATCATTTTTGTGAGACATACAAGCGATTCATAATATTTTTTGTTTGTTGTTTTTACGTTCCGTTTAGGGGCAGAGATGCGACAAAAAGTATGGTTTACTTACACTGTCCCATAGGTATCATTAGATGTCGCCTACCCTGTTGTTGTCTATTGGAAGGAATGCGTCAATAGAGCCGCCATTTTAGTACAGGGTAGCGCTCCTTTGAAATGAATGCGGGACCAAGGTGCAGTGGAGGACTGTGGCCATCCAGAGCCAGAGATATACACATATATACATTTATCTATGATCGGGAGTTTTCCCCCGTGGTCAGTACGCAAATATTTTTTTAAATTACGAAAATTATAATTTTACATCACTTTTCTACATCGATGGATCAGTGACCGCACGGGCATTGTCGATAAAGAGTGTGTTTGTGTGCATGGAAATGTATTATCCTCCCTCCCTGTTAAATTTGATCTAATCCGTGTCCTGAAACATGTCCCCTCTCCTGCTTTCACTTCTAATTCTAACGGAGGGAGCGATTAGTTTGTGAATGAATCCCCGTTATGAACGACTCATTCACTTAGCCGACAATAATACAAGATTCTAGCACCGCAGCGTCTTGTTGTCATATTTCTTTTTCATTGTTTGCTGATTTTATTCAACAGAACTAGCATAAGCCTAGAATTCAGTGCAAGTTGATGCTACTTTGCCTTATGATCAGTGCAGTAAGAGACTGTATTATCATCAATAACGTTACTTGTTGAGCACAAAAGTTTGTAACATACAAAAAACGTAAAAAACGAAATCTTACCTATGAAATGTTCTGCCTTTGTGCTTTGTTTTCTTTGTTTGCTCGTTACTACACCCGTAAGCAGCGCTAAAGTCCAGCATCTTTATTGGCACACTGTCTTGACCAGTGCTGTTGAATGACATTTATCCTGGGAGCACTGTACAAATATGGCGGCGCTATTGACGCATGCTGAGGGTCCGTATGCGATATCTAGTGTATATATCTATGACACTGTCCAAGTTCACTTAATAAAAATTCAGAGCTGCAATTTCTGCCATGACCTCTAGATGTCCTAAAAGGACCTGCGGTTTTACTGTAAGCTAAACAGATATGAAATTATGAAAGACATGAATTGTGGAATAACTTTACATTTTAAAATGGACTGCGGCTGCCCACAATTTGATTTAAATGCAAATAATTATATTCAGTCTCTCACTAAATCAATATTTTGTGCTCCGATAATTAAATTCTTTCCCCAAAGGCCACAAACACTGACAGAAATTGATTTTTTATAGCAATCAGTGTCCCCAATGAAGGAAATAATGGGGGAAATAATGGTTTTGCATGAAGACGCTAGATTTATTGAAAACAATTTAAACTGACTTTTTTTTTTTGATTGCAATCTGCTGTACTGAGATTTCACAACCAATATTTAGCATTTTCTGTGCAAAACAGAAATATCGCAGTGGTATCTTTGTATAAAGATCAATAGAGCATTTGTTCCACACTGGGATGAAGTGATAAACTAAAACAAGTGTGAAGTGTGTCGCCTCAACCCGCCTTCTCTTAACTTGACGCAGCTGATGTGTGTTTGTGTAACTGTGTGTGTGTTTACTTGTCCTCCCACTGTCACACCCGCTCATCGTCAGCACTGGCTAAAATCCCTCAGCACCAGGACGGCATGTAGCATATAAAAGCCTTGTGTTATACATTACTCACTTCACCATGGGACTATCAGAGCTGGTTGGTAAGATTGAGTCATGCTGGCTAATCAAGGCATTTGCTGTACTGTAAACGTCACGGGTCACATTGAAATGAACATTTCGGAAAAAGCTGTTAAAACCGACAGCAGGCTGTAGACACTTTTTTTATATATATATAAACTTCCCAAAAAAGTCATTAAGAATTCTAAATTGAAATACTGTAGTATACACTACCTCCCAGTTGTAAGAGCAACAAATAATAACTTGACTTCTAGTTGATCATTTGGAAAAGTGGCAGAAGGTAGATTTTTCCAATGAGTCATCTGTTGAACTTCATCCCAATCATCACAAATACTGCAGAAGATCTATTGGAACCTGCATGGACCCAAGATTCTCACAGAAATCAGTCAAGTTTGGTGAAGGAAAAATCATGGTTTGTGGTTAAATTCAGTATGGAGGTGTGCGAGAGATCTGCAGAGTGGATGGCAACATCAACAGCCTGAGATATCAAGACATTTGTGCTGCCCATTACATTACAAACCACAGGAGAGGGCAAATTCTTCAGCAGGATAGCGCTCCTTCTCATACTTCAGCCTCCACATCAAAGTTCCTGAAAGCAAAGAAGGTCAAGGTGCTCCAGGATTGGCCAGCCCAGTCACCAGACATGAACATTATTGAGCATGTCTGGGGTAGATGAAGGAGGAGGCATTGAAGATGAATCCAAAGAATCTTGATGAACTCTGGGAGTCCTGCAAGAACGCTTTCTTTGCTATTCCAGATGACTTTATTAATAAGTTATTTGAGTCATTGCAGAGATGTATGGATGCAGTCCTCCAAGCCCATGGGAGTCATACACAATATTCATTCTTTTTCCATTGCACTTTATATTCTATACTGTACATTATTTCTGTTAAGTGACAAGAATTTTGTCTAAGCAAAGTCAGATCTTACTGTCCCAATTAAATAATTAAAAATCAAGGCATGATCATATTTTATTTTGGTAAAATAAGCGTAACATAGAGGCCTTTGCCTTTAATATAAGCCACTTTTGATACCAAATGATCAACTAGAAGTCAAGTTATTATTTGTTGTTCCTAAAACTTGGATAGGCGACAAGACTTTTGTCAGGTAGTGTATATTATACCCTGCTATATATATATTAAACCATCATGGAATCTGTAATGATTTTAGTGGAATTATATTGGTTTTAATGGAAACTATAATGGTCTTTTGGGTCTCTATTGGTAATATTTTGTCAGTTCCTTTTGTAGAATGTTAAAACCTATAAATCCCAATTGAAAAACCTCCAAAACACACTAGAAGCTATTAAAATGTACTGGTTTTAATGGGTAAAATTTGGTGTGTTTTTGAGCAGGGATATCCAAACTGATCTTGCACACATTAAAGGCAAACTTCACCCAAAAATGAAAATTAGGTAATCATTTACTCACCTTTTACTTGTTTCAAACATTTATGAGCTTCTTTCTTCAGTTAAACAGAAAAGAAGATATTTTGAAGAAAGCTGAAAACATGTAACCATTACCTCCACAGTATTTGGTTTTCCTACAATGCAAGTCAATGGTTACAGGTTTTCATCTTTCTTCAAAATATTTTCTTTTTGTGTTCAACCGAAGAAAGAAACTTGGTTTGGAACCACCTGAGGATGAGTAAATAGAGTACATTTTCATTCTTGGGTGAACTATCCCTTTAATGTTTAAACAAATACATTTTTCTGCTTATAATAATGCATCCTTATCTTTTTTTAATGATAAAAGTGGAGAGCGATGTAAAGACAGACCTCCATCCGTCTCTCTCTCCACCCTGAAGCATCCTGTCTGGAGAAGGAGCTGGAGGGAAAGTCTGTGACAGTCAGCCAGTCACAAAGCACCAGAGGCATCAAAGCCAATTACAGCAGGGGTCACATGACCACACTTGGCTGCATATGATTGGCATGGCCGCAGACAGCGAAGACTTCATCACTCAACTTCATGCAAACTTATCAGATGTGACCTTCACAGAATATATAATGAGAACAGGAGGTATTACCAAATGAGCTTTTCGTCATTTAATGGCAAAAAAAACAAACAAGGACGAGTATTTTAAATCTGGTTACCATAACAGTGCTACCACTTGGTAGTAGTAATATAATATATTATTAATTTATACTACTACTACTAATATATTGTGTATTACATGTGTACATTGATTATGTATTTGTGTGTATGATGAATGTGTATGTACTGTTTGTATATCTCTGCAAAATGGAAGGTAATTTATTTTTATTCATATGCTTTTTTATATTGTATTATATGATATTTATGATATGATGACATATGCACAAATATGTAATCATATATATTTCACCAGAATATTTTAGATTTAACTCTTCTTTTAATTCTGTCTTTACAGGCCACGTTGACTTTAAATGGAGTTTATCAACTGAGACTATACATGACAACGCCTCATGCGGTCGACACGGCTAGATTAAGTAATAGTCATAATATTGATTAACCTTGATTTAACACTTCTTTTTAACTCTGTCTTCACAGGCCACATTGACTTTAAATTGTGCTTATCAACTGAGACTACATACATATACATACATGACAACGCCTCATGTGGTCGACGCGGCTAGTTTGTCCCTCTTGTACGCTGGCCCTTTAAATCTAAAGCGCATTGATGCTGTCGGGGGCGGAGCTTGTGTACGTGTGTCCAATCAGAGCGCGGGATGCTGATGCTGGAGTGAATGCAGGACGTGGGACTCTGATGCTGATGCTGGGGGACCCGCACAGTGATGGAGCGGCGACGACGCTGAAAAGGTAACGAAACGGCATTTAACGACACACATAGGCTTTCATTCACCCCACTAAGGCAGGGTTTATAGTAAGGGATCGAAATGAGGTCGAATTCATCGATTTGAGCTAATTATATTATTTCTGAATGATGGAAAATGGGCTTAAATCCGCTGTAGTATGAACGAGATGAAGCGTCGCTCGATGCTGTTTCAAATGCATTTGCTTTAGGATTATCAGTCAGTTTTGCTTTAGTCTTTTTGTTCGATTTGGTGTTAATGTATCTTCGTAAACGCTTGATATTTCTTTATGGATATTTATGTGAGCTGTCTAATTGTCTAAACCAGAAAAATTCGATGTGAACGTTAGATTGACGTTTATTTACCTTAATATCTTTTTGGAAACACCTATAATTTTGTAATCTGGATTTTGTTGCGTTCCATTTTGAAATGCACGTAGCATTTGGTGGTTTTCTCAGCGATTTCTTCCCATTTAGGAAAAAACATGGGCATGTATGACCTGTCAGCCTCTAGGAGTGATTTTTTGGGGGGATGATTGACAGTGGTAAAAGCCAATCAGAAAACAGATGTTATGCGCACAGCCAGTGGCTTCAGGATGAGGGCGGGATTTTACATGCGGGTTCTGTCTGGTCTTTAAAAGATCAAATAATTTATTGGCTTTCGGACATTGTCTCTGGGAAATAATAAAAAATAAGGGACATTATTTTCCTCACAGTGTGACCTACAGGCATCTGTTAACAATGGTTTTGTAGTTTGCACTGTCACTCTTTAAAATCCATTCAATTGATATCAGTAGGCCTATTATTAAGATGAACTGATATGAGAATTATACTTAAATAGAGGTTTACAATGTATTATTTTAGATATTAAAGATATTGCCCTAAAGATATTATCTAACCCTAAGCCAAAGTGTCAACAGTTTGTCTCGTACAATGATCTCTGAAATATTAAATGATTTCTAATTTACTTTTATAGTATTACAGTGGTTATCAGTACATTCTGAGGTAAAAATCTTGTCAGTTCAGGTAGCTTAGTTAAATAATATAGTTATTTAATATAATAGTACAATATATAACTTTCTGATAAATGATTATAAGGTACCAAAAAGCAGTCCCATAATATGTAAAACAGTGAATTTCTGGTAGCCTCACCTGCCTTTTTACTGTCAATTTAGCAGGATATTTAATCACTTACTTTATTTAATGCCTGGAAATTCTATATGAATTTTGCATGGGAATTAATGAATATACATTCTTATGCACTGAAATGTGCAGAGACCATCATAAATTGCTATTAATTTCACAAAAACCTAAAGATAGAAGTCAATACATTGTATTAATTGTAAATTTGAAGCAGACTGACTGCATTTTTTGTAAACATAGCTAGTCATATAATCTGTGCTTGAATTATTTTATTGAATTGATATTATTAGTATTATTAACTGAGAAGATAAATATATTGAAGTAGAGGTTTACAGTGTATCACTTTTTATTTTACAATAAAAAATTCTAAAGGTATTACCAGAAGTGTCAATAATTTGCCTCATACAATGAACTCTGAATTATCATATGATTTCTATTTTACTTTTATTGTATTATGGTGGTTATCAGTACATTTTGAGGTAACATTTTGGCAGTTCAGGTAGCTTAGTTATTTAATATTACAATATGTAACTCTGATATATGATTATAAGGTACCAAAAAGCAGTCCCATAATACTGGAAACATAGCAAGCTTCTGGTATCCTCAGCTGCCTTTTTACTGTAAATTTAGCAGGATATTTAATCACATACTTTAATGCTTGGAAATTGTATATGAATTTTGCATAGGAATTTGTGAATATGTATTCTTATGGACTGAAATGGGCAGAATCCATCATAAATTGCTATAAATTTCACAAAAGCATAAGAATAAAAGTCAATACATTGGATTATTTGTAAATGTGAAGCATGACTGACTGCATTTTTTGTAAACATAGCTAGTCAAATAATCTGTGCTTGATTTATTTTATTGATTTATTATTATATTTATTATTGATTTATTTATTATTAGCACAGCACATCTACCAAAAAAGTTGTTGCAAGATAAGGATTTAATTTTATTTGTGAAAAGGGGTGATAGTTGTTTATAGTTTTTATGTTAAATTTGTACATTATAAAAGAATAGAATTTGTTTTATATTATTTTATTATTATTATTATTTATTTTTATTATTTTTATTTTATATATTTATTTATTTATTTATGTTTTATTATTTTATTCCAATAAAAAATGTCGAAAAGTAGCATGCTTTGATCTTAGATGATAGACTACTGAGTAAAATATTTCACCAGGGTAATGATGAGGTCTGTAAAAATATGTGTCCTCATAGAAATGATTGACTTCATTTTAACTAATTTCTGGGTTTAAACTGTCTTGGTTAAACTGCATTCAACGCAACAGATGTATGGCTTGGCCAGTTTCTCTCTGTGCATGTCGTGTTATTGAAGTCTGGGTAATTTGCCCTTTGTGCCTCTGTGAACACACTGCTTTCAGCGTCAGAGTGGGTGGCAGCGAGAGTCAGTGGCTCGTGATATTCATCCCGCCACCTTGATTAAGCCATTTATGCTGGAGAGCAGCTGCCTTCTATATATTACTGACCAAAAAAAGCGCTTTCTGCCATTTAGTTCTCATTTAACTCTGCTGACATTTCCAGCTCAGTCTCTTGTAGTTACGTCCATGGAGACTAAAAAGCTACATACGCTCGCTGCTGGCATAGATTAGATTTTATCTAAAGCGACTTACAAGTGTATCTATCATGTGTTCCCTGGACATCAAACCCATGACCTTGGTTTTAGAAATGAAGTTTCAGAAAGCCCAGTTTAATTAGTAGTGTTTCAAGAGGCAAAAATCTCTATCATACAGTAACTCATGCCAAGTTTTAAGCAGCAACTCATGCTCATTGGTGATATGTACCCGGGGCTACATTGTGGGAACTATGAAATAAGTGCCTGGGCTACATCTGCTTGCTGTTTTTGTGTTTTCACAAATCCACTAGAGGCTGCCATGTACATTTTTGACAGTCTCAAATACGTTACTGGGCCATGTTTTCTCATACGTGCCATTTCTTGTAAATCCACCAGTGGCCGCTGTGTACATTTCTGCCAATCTCAAATGCGTTACTGGGTAATGTTTGCTCATTGCCATTTACATGTCCTTCTCGTATCCATCCGTGTGTCATTTACACATCCTTATTCAGACCCCCTAGTTTTTCACAATTTTTTTAGTGATTTTTTTGTATATATATATATAGAGAGAGAGAGAGAGAGAGAGAGAGAGAGAGAGAGAGAGAGAGAGAGAGA
>CAIGQV010017532.1:2138885-2155415 GCA_903798115.1 Danio jaintianensis
GTATATATATATGTGTTTGTGTGTGTGTGTGTGTGTGTGTGTGTGTGTGTGTGTGTGTGTGTGTGTGTGTGTGTGTGTGTGTGTGTGTGTGTGTGTGTGTGTGTGTGTGTGTGTGTGTGTGTGTGTGTGTGTGTGTGTGTGTGTGTGTGTGTGCGTGTATATATGTGTAAATAAGACATTTTCCAGAAGAAAAAATCTAATAATAATAAATACTGTGAAAAATTGCCTCCTTGCTCTCTTAAGCATCACTTGGGGAATGTTTGAAAAATAATTCAAATTTCACAAGACAGCTAGTCATTTTGTCATAAACTGTATGTTTATTTGAAGGATTAATAAAATGCATTTAAGTCAGAAAATGTCACATCCTCACTGTTTAATCAAACAATTAGCATATATTTTCAAAATGAGTGCACTTGTGAGACTAGTCTGGATGCTGTGATAAATGTTAAACTGGTTTGAAATCCGTCCAATCCTTTGTCTGACAAGCAAAGAGAGCAGCAGTGATCAGCAGCCAATGAAATTGCCTGAGGAACCATAAAGCAATGAAAAGTGTGAGCCAAATCAGCTCCAAACATTCACAAGCCTTTCCTGAACGTCATTCGCCAGCCTGCTGTATTACAGTGTGCACTGGGCTGTATTTGCAGCTCACCCATCCAGCACGTCTGCTCCTCAAGGACACTCGTGCATGTCCTGAAGATTCCAGCTCCTCAGAGGAGACTCGTGTTGTCATGCTGGCTTTATAACAGTGATGATCAGACACAATTAGTATAAGGTGCACGTCATCATATGCTGTTAGCCGTGCTCCATTTTCATCGTGGCCACATGTTCCTGCTGTGAGTCTGGAGGTGGCCGGGCGACCGGTGGTGGGATCTGTATGCTTGGTGTTTCTTATTTTGCCATTAAAAAATCTCTTCAGCTACAGAATTTTATGCAAATTATACAAAATTTAAAGGAGCTTGCAGTTTCTTTAAAAGATTTTGGCCAGCCTTAGAGGGGTGGTCCACTGCGATATCATATTTTAAACTTTAGTTGATGTGTAATGTAGCTGTGTGAACATAAACAACATCTCTGAATGTAATATGCTCAAAGTTCAATGCAAAGTGAGACATTGGCTTTTACAGAGTTAGCTTAGCAAAGCCTACAGCGAACGAATTTGGGGACTACAAAAAAATACATCCGGGCTAGTGAGATCACAAGGGTTTCCGGTTACACCCATTTACCACGCGCATACACCCTGCGCAGCTAAGGGGCGTGGCCAGAGGCGCTGTAATGTTACAGCAGAGAAAGCTAAAATGCCGTCCAAACGCTGCTATTTCCACAGAGCTTGTTCTGTTTCTGTATTTGGGCTTCCAAAGGACATGACACAAAGAGAGAAGTGCTTACAATTTAATTTTAATTATGTTCCAGAGAATTATAAAAATATATATAGCAAGCATTTGACAATGGAGAACTTCCAGAACCTCTCCCAGTTCAGTGCTAAAAACTCCTCAAAGGAGCAGCTCCAATAAGCAGAAGCTGTGGATTGTGAGCCACAACCTGTAAGTGTTTTTATTTGGTAAAATTGATCTATGACATGCACAGTGTCTAGCGTTAACGGTATGTTGTAGCAAGGATGTAAACAACAGGAAATGCTGTTTGGCACCGCTAACAATTTAGCTACAAATTCATATTTATCAGTCAAACCGCTGTAAACACCCACAATCCTCAGTAGTGCTTCAGTGTCTCTCTATGCGGACGCGTTCCCTGCGTTATACATCTCAAAAAATGAACTCACAAAAGATATGTAAACATTTCATATTACTTACACATGCTTATTCCGAATATATGTGAAAGACATGTAACGCGTTGAGTTAAGAAAAAAAAATGCAGGATAGCTCGCCTAACTCGTGATGCAGCAGAAAAATCAATCAAAGCTCACACGGGTCGCATCCCACATCTGGTGCTTTATTCTCTGTCAACAGCGTCACTGTATTTTACAGAAAAACAACTTAATTCCAGCATCAGAGAAAAATAAAAATAAACATCGGTCCCGCACACATGCGCTTCTCATGTTACATGCGTCTACAGACTGTTCACACACACACACACACACACACATAAAATGGCGATTCTCTTAAAGGAGCCACACCCTGTTTTCACTCGTTACAGACACTTGTCAGATTTTATTTTAGAGAGCAGGCATGAGGTTTATCCTTTTCATTTTCTGTCTGATTAAGGCTCAAACAGATACTGCTAACAGCTAGTCTGACAGACAGTATTTACACAGCTGAGGCAAAGCGCATGCTTGTGGAGGCGTGACGCTTTACTGGTGACGTGGAGCTGATCCGCGAATCACAGCACATTATGTTAGCTGACCAATCAGAGTCTCTTGAGGGCGGGCCTTTCAGAGGAACTAGGAAATATGACAGTCGTTTTCATGTTAGCAGAGTAGCTGTATATAATCAAAGATATATGAAAAATAACGTGATTTTCTACAAATGAAGCATGAGCACACATTGCTTTGCATCTTATAAACACAACCAAGCCTTAAAATTACGCCCTGGACCACCCCTTTAAAGGGATAGTTCACCCAAAAATGAAAATTCTGTCATCCTTTACTCTCTCTTTGCTTGTATCAAGCCTTTATGAACACAAAACAAGATTTTGAAAAATGTTGGAAACCTGTAACCATTGACTTCCATAGTATTTGTTTTTCCTACACTGAAAAAAATTATTCAAAGATGATTCCTTGGATTTGCTGCTTTTTTTTTAAGTTAAGTGGTTGTAAACCATTTACTGTATTTACTGGCTGAATTTAAACAAACAAATTAAGTTGAACATTACTAAATTTAATTTGTTTGTTTAAATTCAACACATATAAATTGTTTGCAACAATTTTGCAGACATCATTTTTTCAGTGTACTATGGAAGTTAATGGTTACAGGTTTTCAGCTTTCTTCAAAATATCTTCTTTTGTGTTCAACAGAAGAACGAAACTCGTAATGTTTTGGAACCACTTTAGGGAGAGTAAATAGTGAGTACATTTTTATTTTTGGGTGAACTATCACTTTAAGGTCTTGGCACACTGGAGTCTGACAATTTCATGTGTTTTTTTGTATTTGTATCTTAAAATCTGTCACGTATAGAAACTTTGCACACTGAGTCTGATGCGCATTAATTAATCTGTTTAATAATAATAATAGCAAAACAATTTGGAGTCATCTTTTTTTGCAAACTGAAATATGGTCACCCTGAACCAGATGAAAGTTTTGTTTTGATTGTTTTGTACGGTATATTGTACTGTTTCACATACTATTTACAAGAAAGATTAAGCAGTAAATCTGCTGACACCTGCTGAAAACATTAACTTAAACCAGCCTAAATTGATTTGCTGTTCTTCTGGTCTCAGCATTTGGCTATGGTATTTTATATGGGTATTGGTCATTTTCATTGAGCTGTTCAGGCTAGAGCTGAAATCAGAATAGCAGACAGCATGCGCTTACACTGTAAAAGAACATTCAAATTCCAAACGTGATTGTTTAGAAATCTAAAATTAATAGTTTAATTCAGTGTGTTATACTTGATGTTTATTTGTAATTATTCAAGACATTGTTTAGCTATTTAAAATACTAGAAATAAATCATCTAAACTATACCATTACTAGTTACTATTTATGTGTATATTTAGATCAGTGTTCATTTTCTATCGAATACGCACTGTAGTTTTGTTAATGAGCTAATGAGTTACTTATTATTTTTTAGGTTTTCATTCAAATTTTTGAAGTTTTAGAAATTTTGTTTTGTGTTTTTATAATTTTAATGATTTTTCTAGGGTGTCACGGTGGCGCAGTGGGTAGCACAATCGCCTCACAGGAAGAAGGTTGCTGGTTCGAGCCTCGGCTGGGTCAGTTGGCTTTTCTGTGTGGAGTTTGCATGTTCTCCCCGTGTTCGCGTGGGTTTCCTCCGGTTGCTCTGGTTTCCCCCCACAAGTCCAAAGACATGCGCTATAGGTCAATTGGGTAAGCTAAATTGTCCATAGTGTATGTGTGTGAATGAGAGTGTATGGGTGTTTCCCAGTGATGGGTTGCAGCTGGAAGGGCATCCACTACGGAAAACATATGCTGGATAAGTTGGCGGTTCATTCCACTGTGGTGACCCCGGATTAATAAAGGGACTAAGCCGAAAAGAAAATGAATAAATGAATGAATGATTTTTCTAACCAGTCTAGATTGTATTTAAAAAATATTATTATTTGATTTAGTTTTTTATTTAAGTTTTATTGAAAAAGATTTCTCCCCTTGGCTGAAATAAAATAAGTTTAAATTATTTTTCGGTATATTTCATATTTTTCAGTTAATATTAATTTAACAAAATGATTTCTTATAACTGCAGTGTTAATACAGGCTCGTGAAATGCTAAGCAAATGCTATCAAAAATCCTATAAAGCTTCAAGCTTTGTAAGACTCTGTTTGCTTGGAAAAGGCTACATTGTACTTTGCATGAATAAAATACATCTGAAAACAGTTGTAATAGCATTGCTGGTGACCTTGCTGTTAAGTCTGGTTAATCCTCTTGGTCAGTAGGTCAGGAAAAAAGTGGTATTGATCTAAATAGACTGTGCAACCTCTTGATCTTAGTCTAGTTCTTCTAAAATTATCCTCTCCTCTCTTGGATTGATGCTTTCCCTTGATGTTAATAGCTGGGCTTTGATGAATGATGATGGGGTTCATCCGCTGGGTGGCTAGTGCTCAATGCTAATGGCTCTTTTGTAGCTCAGGACTCAGAGGTGAATGGATGAGTGAATGTCCTCGGGCGCTGCTAGTTTGGTTCAAGTGTTGTTGCTTGTTTTTTTGAGCTCTTTTCCTCCCCGTCGCCTCCTCCGTTTCTTGACTCCTTGTTTCAGCTGTCTCAATTTCTCTGCCCCTGGGGTGCCTGAAAGAAAGCCAATACAAAAAGGATTAGTGGGGGTTGACTTGTTTGTGATTTGTACAGTAACAAGATTTGATGGTCTGTGTTTAAGCGTGATGCTATCAAGGAGAATAATGATCCGTGTTTCGGCATGACTGAGAAAGCTAATGAAAAGGTGAGATTTACAGAGTGAATTTAAAGTGGTGTCAGATCAAAATACCTCAAAGGACATTTATTATATGTTGTAAAACACATTTTTTTGTGTGGAAGAAGAATGTGCTGTTTTTGTGTGTCTCTTTAAATGCAAATAAGTTGCTTCTTTCACCCACTTTTCCAGATCGTGCCTGGTTTACTCCAACAGCAACAAACAATTTGTTTTAAAATCATTTCAATTTAAACTCTTGATAAAAGAGACACAAAGTGTGAGCTCAGAAAGTCCTAATTAGTGTTATTATCATTGTAGCAGGAGTAAAAGAGCAGTTTTTAAGCATATTTGCAAAGTAACATTCATTCATTCATTCATTTTCCTTCAGCTTAGTCTCTGATTTATCAGGGGTTGCCACAGCGGAATGAACCGCCAACTATTCCAGCAAATGTTTTAAGCAGTGGATGCCCTTCCAGTCGCAACCCAGTACTGGGAAACAACTCATACACTCTCGCATTCACACACACACATACACTACGGCCAATTTAGTCCATCCAAATGCCAACTGGCCGAGCCGAGACTCGAACCAGTGACCTTCTTGCTGTGAGGCGACAGTGGTAATCACTGAGCCACCGTGCCGCACTCGCAAAGTAACATGTATTTTCAAATTTAAAAATAAATCCTAAAGGGATGGTTAAAGGTATAATATGACAGAGTGAAAAAAAAAAATCAGAAGCTCCTTCAACAACATGTGGTTAATTCCCTGTGTTTATCGCTCATTTAGCCAGCTATGCTAATTTCATCAAGATCAATGAGCCCCATTTCACAGTAAAATGGGTTAAGCACTTCCTTGAAGCTGAAAACATTGATATAAGGGAATGATCAGCTCAAAGTCCTGAACTAAACCTGATTAAACATCTCTGGAAAGTACTTGTTGACAAACTCACTACAACTAAATTGAATTTTATTTCAAGACACTAGGTCCAATATCAACAGAAGACAAACAGAACAATACAAACCACACAATATACATTAAAAAAGACAGTTATGCCAATACTTCCTCAAAGGTGATGATAACACACATCAGTAAGCCAAGGATTTGTTAGCAACATTAAAATGCTATTCGAAAGACTAGTGATGTCCAGTAACCACAGATGTGCTGAAGATTATTCTGAAAATTACTTAAAATTTCAATGACGATTACATTATTCCTAAAAAAAGTTTGATTTGTTCTCTAATTATAATCATAATTATAATTAGAGAATTATAATTCTCTAACTATAAATTATAATATAGAATAACTTGCACTGGAGAGACTTTGTAAAACCTTTTCAAGCTCACACGGCAATATTACACATTAAATTAAGCTAAACCGGGCGGCACGGTGGCTCAGTGGTTAGCACTGTGGCCTCACAGCAAGAAGGTCGCTGGTTCGAGTCCCGGCTGGGTCAGTTGGCATTTCTGTGTGGAGTTTGCATGTTCTCCCTGTGTTGGCGTGGGTTTCCTCCCGGTGCTCCGGTTTCCACCACAGTCCAAAGACATGCGGTACAGGTGAATTAAATAAACTAACTTGGCTGTAGTGTATGTGTGTGAATGAGTGTAGTGTGTGGAAGCATTTTTCAATAATGTACCACAGTACTTAATATATTTCAGGTTAACATTTAGCAGGTTAGGTTAGCACCTTTCTGTGCATTCTGTAGTACAGTAATTGGGATCAAATCTGACATTTCGTGGTATTCTAAATTATCGAGGGCGTGATCTAATGCTGTACAAGCAGAATATTAGCATTTAAATGACATGCTTGTTTCATCCAGTGCTAGCGTGGGCTTCTGCTGTAATTGAGACGTGAGCCAGTTTTGGCATTTGATCCAGAGGTCTGTGGAACCTTAGCAGCTTAACATTCAATACTTTGGAAACTCAAGCATTCAGTCGACGCATGCAAGCTAAATCAGAACAAAGAGGCTCAGTCCGTCACACTGCTTGATCTTGTGAGGGAGTTTCTGACAAAACATCTAATATAGGATTTTTTTATATGGTTTCCCTGGTTACGGTAGGGAAAGTGAAGTTAGTCAGAAGCGCTTTGTTTTATTCTCATCTATTCATAAAACATGTAACCTAGACTACCATTAAAAGTTTGAACAAAGACATTAAAGTATATATATATATATATATATATTATATATTATTATATTAATATTATTATATTATATATATATAATTTTTTTCATTTTGTTCATGTATATATATATATAATTTTTAATCATTAAGTTGATCAAATGTCAAAATGCAGGTGTTTAAATGTATCAAGGGGCGGCACGGTGGCTCAGTGGTTGTCGCCTAATGCTTACGTTTGTAATATTTATATTATTTGCTAATTAATAACCGGAGGTCACGGACGCATGCTTTGAGAGCCTTCCTGACTGAATGAATGAAATATGTGGTTTTCCACCAAGGCAACACGGGGTGCTGAAATATAATTGGCTAAACTGGCATTGGGCGGGTTAAAAGACCAAAACAAAGACAGCCGTTCCGGCACATAACTCACATTTTCAAAGCAGAATATCTGACTTCAGCATTGTTTTTCAGATAAACAAGAATGTTCACTTAGCATGTTTCCTAAATTTCTGCAAACATATTATGGTATTTTTATGCTTTAGAAGAGTCAGAAACTTGCATTCAGCACCTTTAATGTCCTTTGTCAAAATATGCTAAAAAAGGCTTCTGTTAAAAAGACAATGAGTATGAAATTCCTTCCATTTTTACCGTGTTATATTTGCAGTTTATCTATGATGAATCAGTCTCCTTGCACAGTTTCTGGAATGACTAACCCAAAAAAAGGGACTCGTGGCAGAAGCGAGAAGCTAGACCTCTATTCCCTGTTGTCACGGCTAACAAAGTAATGATCTTCGATCGCATTCTTTCCCTGTTACCACTAATTGCTTAAAACTAAATCCGAAGCACAGACACAGATTCTTTAATCAGTGATTTTTCTCATGCATTCACCGTGATTACCAGTCTAAGCAGTGGAGGAAACTAAATAGGGATGGATGGATGGCTGAAAAGCACATTTGCGAGGGGAAATAGTGGCCGGAGGGAATTACAAGACAGATTAGCAAAGCAGCGCTCTGTAGAAGACAAGTGGAGGATTTGAAGAGAGGAGAAATGCATTTTCTGGCCACTGTTTTTGTGAATAACGAGGATATAAATAAATATATGTGTGTGTGTGTGGAGTGGTGATTGTGGAGAAGAGCTTTAACTACAGTTGCTCAGGCACAGATTGTGGTTATTGATCTTCAGTATGATCTGCTGAGCTCTAGTGTGTGTGTGTGTGTGTGTGTGCGTGTGTGTGTGTGTGTGTGTGTGTGTGCGTGTGCGCGTGTATGTGCGTGTGCGCGTGTATGTGCGTGTGTGTATGTGTGCGCACGCGTGTGTGTGTGTGTGTGTGTGTGTGTGGGTCTGTGTGTGTGTGTTCTAACATGATTACTGAGGTGTTTAATGACTGTGACTATCCACATATGATATATTACTTCTCTATTTCTTTTTTTACTATAGTTCACCGAAAAATGCAAATACTTTTATTATTTACTCTCTGTTTACTTGTTCCAAACCTTTAAGAGTTTCTTTCTTCTGTTGAACACAAAACAGATATTTTGAAGTTACTGTAACCATTGACTTCCACAGTATTTGTTTTTCCTATATGGAAGTCAATGATTACAGGTGTTCAGCTTTCTTCAAAATACCTTCCTTTGTGTTCAACAGAAGAAGAAAAAAACAGTTTATAACCACTTAAGCGAGACTAAATAGTGAATATTGGGTGACTATCTCTTTAATGGATGAATAGGATATCCTGGCCATGAATTAAGCCTTGTTTTAGTAAAATCACAGCAATTTTCCTCATTTCATTCCCACATTTTGTAAAGTTGCCACTATGCATTATTCTGTTCCTTCATTTCAGTAAATGATGGTGACACTGCACACTTTCGAGTCTTCATTTTGCTAAATCATGGCCATGGTGTACCAATTTGGTTTTGATAAACTGAGACTATGTTGTACTATAGTTCCTTCTACTGGTCCACAATGTAGGCTACTAATTCAGTTCCTTAATTTAGTAAATTACTCCGGCCATGTTGTACTTAGTTCCTCATTTTAGCAAACTGTGGCCACGTTGTATTAGTTCAGTATCTTGTTTTGGTAAATTGTAGCTACACTGAACTTTTTTCTGCGCTTGTTTTAGTTGATCATGGCCATGTTATACAATTTTGAATGATCAATTTGTGGCCACAATTAATTATGTTATCATCATTGATGAAATATCTCATTAATTAAGAAACAAGGTTTTCTGCCATTGACGATTTTTTTTTATTTATTTTTTTTTATCTGCAATTCGTATTTTTGCGTTAAGGAAAGCCCTAGCGCATGTACAGAATGAGGTATCGGTCTTCTGGGTCTCTTGGGTTTGAAATACAAAGATGATCAAGGCACATCAGATTGCATGTAAAAATGAAAGTGATCAGATTACATACAAAAACAATTAAGAGCTATAGCTGAACAGACGGACATTGATGACTATTTTGAATCTCATTGGAATGGAGAAGTCTAAATATCCCATCGATCTCAATTTCGCATTTTCTTATTTATACATAGAGTTGAAGTCAAAATTATTAGCCCTACTGTGAATTTTTTTATTCTTTTTTTTTTTTTTTTTTTCCAAATGATGTTTAACAGACCATGGAATTTTTTTTTAACAGTATTTCCTATTATTTTTTGTTTTTCTGAAGAAAGTTTTATTTTTTTTAGTTTGGTTGGAATAAAAGCAGTTTTTATTATTATTATTATAATTTTTTACATTTGTAAGGTCAATATGATTTGCCCCCTTAAAAAAATTTTTTGTCTGCAGAACAAACCACTCTTATCCAATAACTTGCCTAATTAATATGATACCTTATTTAAGTCTTTAAATAGCACTTTTAACTGAATAATAATATCTTGCGAAATACAGTATTCAATATTTGAAGTGGATCAAAAAAAAAAAAAGGTTTACAAAATTGTTCTAAGACAAGAATGAGTGTTGTTCAATAGCTTTAGGACAACTTTGATGAAAGATTTTGATCCGCTTCAAATGTTGGCTACTGTAAGTCGAAAAATACTATGTACTGTCATCATGGCAAAGACAAAATAAATTAGTTATTAGAAATGACTTAGTAAAACTATTATGTTTAAAAATGTGTTGAAAAAATCTCTTTGTTAAGCAATACTAGGGAATTATTTTTAAAAGAATTACAGTTTCAGAGGAGGGCTAAAGAATTTGACTTCAACTGTATATAATTTTGGAAATACACTGCTTTGGAAAGAATGTATTTTTGATAAAACCTGCATTCTACATTCAAGTGGTTATAAAACATGAAGCCATGAAGACAGAATAAAATCAGTTTTGTTTAAAAGTAGAGGCTTGGTTCTTTATTATGATATATAATATGCTCATATACTGCATTATTAGTACAAATATTCTGAGCTGTCAAATTTAGGTGAAAATCTACTGGTGGTGACGGGCAACTTAAAAAAAAAAATCGAAAGGGAAACAAAGAAAAATAATAATTAAAGTCATTCATTCATTCATTTTCCTTCGGCTTAGCCCCTTTATTAATCAGGGGTCGCCACATCGGAATGAACCGCCAACTTATCCAGCATATGTTTTACACAGCGGATGCCCTTCTAGCTGCAACCCAGTACTGGGAAACACCCATACACTCTCACATTCACCCACATACACTACGGCCAATTTATTTTATTCAATTCACCTATAGCGCATGTCTTTGGACTGTGGGGGAAACCAGAGCACCCGGAGGAAACCCACACGAACATGGGGAGAACATGCAAACTCCACACAGAAATGCCAACTGACCCAGCCGGGACTCGAACCAGTGACCTTCTTGCTGTGAGACGATAGTGCTAACCACTGAGCCACTGTGTTGCCCAATAATTTAAGTGAAGGAACAAATTTCTAATACGATTATGATAAATATATATGAGCATCATGTATGGGTCTATACCTGTTCATTGTTGTCCTGTTATAAATCAAATCAATGTATTTAGCACGTCCCTCTAGATGCTTTACATTAATTGTGAGTGAGCGTGAAATTTAAATAAATATATACATTAATGTTCATATTAGGGGCGTCATGGTGGCACAGTGGGTAGCACAATCGCCTCACAGCAAGAAGGTTGCTGGTTCGAGCCCCGGCTTTGTCAGTTGGCATTTCTGTGTGGAGTTTGCATGTTCTCCCCGTTTTCGCATGGGTTTCCTCCGGGTGCTCCAGTTTCCCCCACAGTCCAAAGACATGCGCTGTCTTTGGTGAATTGAGGTCATAGGTGAATTGAATAAACTAAATTGGCCGTAGTGTATGTGTGTGAATGCAAGAGTGTACGGGTGTTTCCCAGTGATGGGTTGCGGCCAGAAGGGCATCCGCTGCGTAAAACATATGCTGGATAAGTTGGCGGTTCATTCCGCTGTGGCAACCCTTGATGAATAAAGGGACTAAGCCGAAAAGAAAATGAATGAATGAATGTTCGTATTGTGAGGGATCTTGTAATTTCACAGATATAAGGGGGGCTGGAAAACATTCTGAATCAAGACACCTTGATTTATAGGCTTTTGGGGGGAAAATGAAAAACAACAAAATTGATCGCTTTAATGCTGTTTTTTTATTCCGGATGTTGTTTTGCCTTTCACTGTAATCGTTCATTTAGAGGTGCAGTAACATTTACTGTGGAAGCTGACAGCCAGAGCTAAATATTTCCACATTTGGACTGAACTGATGGATGTTGTGTGGAAAGATGAAGCGTCTGTCATGGAGCAGGACGTCGCAGTGTGTGTGTGTGTGTGTGTGTGTGTGTGTGTGTGTGTGTGTGTGTGCGTGCGTGCGTGTGCGTGTGTGTGTGTGCGTGCGTGTGCGTGTGTGTGTCTGTTAGCCATTGTGTTAGAGTCAGTGTTTACTCTGGGTTAAAACTTTTAATTTAATTTAACATTTTTTGAGTGCTGAGACAAAGAGCTCATTACAGTTTATAATACGAAGATCAACATTGTATTTTTAGATGCTTATTTCATTAGATGTCATTTCTTCAACTTTTTTGTGTCTTTTGAACTAAGGGTTTAAAATACTAAATTAATATAATACGATACAATACGATATGATACAATACGATAGAATACAACAGAATATGATATGACAACACGATACGATACAAAACAATACGATACAATATGAGACAATACGATATGGCAACACGATACGATACAATACGATATGATATGATACAATACGATACAATACAATAGAATACGATATGACACAACACGATACGATACAATACGATATGATACAATATGATACGATACAATACTATACAATATGATACAATACAATACAATCTAATAGAATACGTTATGACACGATATGATACAATATGATACGATATGATACAATACGATACAATACAATAGAATCCGATATGACCCAACACTATACAATACGATACGACACGACAAGATACGATACGATAAGATATAGCACTTTATTTTCAGACAGGTCTGAAATTTTTCTTGCGAAACAATATCTATGTTGACAGCAATCAACGTTACATACACTTCAAAAATAAACACACTTCAGTGAAACATTCACAAAACTTCAATCATGAGCAAGATTGTATAATAATAAAAAAAGAATATATATTCAGAAAAAAATAACTACAACATATTTAGAGTGCACCTGGCTTTTTATATAGCTTGACAATGGCATTTTTTTTTTTTTTTTTTTTTTTGAACCATTGTTCTAAATGTTGTGATTGGTAAAACAAAACATCAAATCTTTAAATCTCTTCCAAATATTTTGCATCCAGGCTGCATTTATCTGATCAAAAATTAAGGAGGTTTGTTATATTTTAATACAGTTAAACTGTTTTACTTTAGGACAGGTAATAAAATAAATGTTAATTGAAAATGCATTTATTTGATTTTAAAAAACGCAGCAATATGATGATGAAAAATATTACAAATTTAAAGTACTGTTTTCTATTTTACTATGTTGAATTTTTTTTATTTATTTCTATTTTTCAACACTGAATTTTCAGTATGATTACTTCAGGCCTCAGTCATTCATTCATTCATTCATTTTCTTTTCGGCTTAGTCCCTTTATTAATTTGGGGTCGCCACAGCGGAATGAACCGCCAACTTATCCAGCATATGTTTTACGCAGCGGATGCCCTTCCAGCCGCAACCCATCACTGGGAAACATCCATACAAACTCATTCACACACATACACTACGGACAATTTAGCTTACCCAATTCACCTATAGCGCATGTCTTTGGACTTGTGGGGGAAACCGGAGCACCCGGAGGAAACCCACACCAACACGGGTAGAACATGCAAACTCCACACAGAAATGCCAACTGACCCAGCCGAGGCTCGAACCAGCGACCTTCTTGCTGTGAGGCGATTGTGCTACCCACTGCGCCACCGCGTCGCCACTTCAGGCCTCAGTGTAAAATAATATTAATAATAATAATATATTAATATTAATAATAATATAATAATCGTATAATAATTCTAAAATAATGATTTGCTGCTCAATTTATTTAAAGCTAAAGTCTATGTATTCTCAATATTTTTGATTAATAGAACGTTTAAAAAATCTAATATGATCAATTTAATGTATTCACGTGGTATTCACTTGAATAGAATTGTCTAGGAAGCTTTTTAAAATAATACTTTGTCCCTATGTCATAAGGAGAGCATAAAGGTGCAATATGCGGAGGAAATAATCTGTCTACATAAAGACAAATTGACTGAAAAATAGTTTCTTGGATGTACAAGGCTGAAACATTTGTGCTAGTGATGGGGGGTAATGAGTAATGAGAGAGAGAGAGGAAGTGATGCTGTGGATTATTCCGGCTGCCAGCTCTCCCTCACTCTCCCTTTATCACACACTGCCGTATGGAATACATATTCATGCCTGCCTATGCTTCAGTGCACACACATGCACACACACATATATACACACACAACACACGCACACAACATGAAAGCTGAACACTTCTGAATGACTCAGCTGACTTTAGTCAGAAATTACAGTCTTAAAGAGACAGCTCACCCAAAAAATGAAATTCTGTTTGTGTTCCAAGGGAAACACAAGTGTTAGTAAATGATGAGAGAATTTTTTTATATATATATTTCTGAAGTGATGTATAACAGAGCAAGGTTTTTTTTAATTTAATTTAATATTTTTTTTTGTTTGTTTTTCTGCTGGTGATTTTTTTTATATTGGCCAGAAAAAAAAAACTATTTTAAAAAGGAAAAATATATATTAAAAACATAATATATTTTATTTTATTATATTTAATTTAATTTAATTATATTTATATTTATATTTTATTATACATATATTATATATATATTCATTCATTCATTCATTCATTAATTTTCTTTTTGGCTTAGTCCCTTTATTAATCTGGGGTCGCCACAGTGGAATGAACCACCAACTTATCCAGCATATGTTTTACGTAGCGGATGCCCTTCCAGCTGCAACCCATCACTTGGAAACACACACACACTCTCATTCACACACATACACTGCAGACAATTTAGCTTACCCAATTCACCTATAGCGCATGTCTTTGGACTTGTGGGGGAAACCGGAGCACCCGGAGGAAACCCACGCGAACACGGGGAGAACATGCAAACTCCACACAGAAATGCCAACTGACCCAGCCGAGGCTCGAACCAGCAATCTTCTTGCTATATAGATAAATAAATATATATTTATATATTCATATATTTATTTATTTATTTATTTTATTTTTTTCAGGTCAATAATATTAGCCTTAAGAATTATTTTTTTTTTTCAATTGGCTCACCCAAAAATGAAATTCTTTTTGTGTTCCAAGGGAAACACAGAAGGGTTAGTAAATTATGAGAGAATTGTTTTTATATATATTTCTGAAGTGATGTTTAACAGAGCAAGGACAATTTTATTTTATTTTATTTTATTTTATTTTATTCTGGTGAAATTTTTTTTTTTCGTTTCTTTTAGTTTGGCTGGAATAAAGAAATTAAAAATTAAAAATATATATTTTAAGGTCAATATCATTAGCCATATTATGAAATGTTTTTTTGTTTTTTTTTCGATTTGCTACAGAACACCATGGTTGTCCAATGACTTGCCTGATTACCTAACTTGCCATGTTAACCTAGTTAACCTAGTTAATCCATTAAATTGCACATTAATTGCACAAAAATATATTGCTTTTTTTTTTTTATAAAAGTAATTATAGTGTTGAGCAAAAAATGAGATTAGAATTACTGACAACTCATTTCAGTCAGTCCACAATCGCTTCTTTTGTTTTGAGGAACAATAACAGCTTTATTACAAACGACATGAAAGGTAAAATCTGAAGAAGAAAAAAAACATGCAAGGGTCACTTTAAATCCATTGAAAATACATCCCCATACATCTCTAGTCAATTCCAACCGACATTTTTTGCAACCCAGTGGATTGTGGTTCTTTTGCAAACGCTTGTAATTATGCAAATGGAATAATTGGACCGTTTCCTTGAATTCTTCGCCAGCCAAGACAGATTATTGATCGGAGACGGAAAGAGAAGGAATCGGGAAGGATTGAGAAAGACAAATGTCCTGTGTCCTCAATAAACTTCCTGACCCGAAGGAGACACAATCTCTGAGTGAAAAACAACAGAAATAGAGCTGTAGAAATGGAGAATCTATTCAGACGACATATTGAATTTACTCTGGTGTTTTTGTGTGTGCATCTCCAAGCATTTATCCGTAGTGTTAATCTGTATTAAAGGAGCGCACATGTTTGATTTTGCGTGTTTGCAGTCGTGCATGAACGTGTGTGTCTGTTTAAGGGTCTGAATTAATTTGCTAATGTGCCTGCGGTAAATGCAGACGATTCCTTACAGCTTTAAGAGGTAATGAGTGGAGACGGAGCACACCATCAGCACTGACTCATAAAAGACCATTAGTCACTTCTGAGACTATGTAGAGCTACATAGAAGGTGGAGGGAATCTCACAAAATCTGTTAAGAGCATATCTGGGTCTCAATTCACTATAAAGAAATTTGAGAACATGAATGCAATCTTCTTTTAAGGTCCTTAAGGTTATTTTCTCCACAATAAAGCACACCGCTGATGGTTTCAGAATCAGAATCAGAATCAGAATCGGTTTTATTGCCAAGTGTGCTTACACACACAAGGAATTTGTTTTGGCTACAGAAAGTCCAGTGTACATAAAGTGACAAGTGACAACACAAAATAAATATGAGGAAAAAAAATAAAATAAAATACGACAAACATTAAACAGAGATGCAGTTAGACAATAGAGCTCTGGATGATGAATTGTTGTACATATTTGTTATAAATATACAAGTTTTACAAGTTATAAGGTGCTGTGTACAAATGCGTAGGAGAAAGTATTGCATTGT